>OY776276.1:61751233-61906233 GCA_963675445.1 Linnaemya vulpina | reverse complement strand
TTTGAGAACAATTAAATTAGCTCGTACGTTGAAATATTTAAAACAGTATACAATAGGATTACACAAAGCTTCAGTACTCAATTGCCATAACTTAAATTAGTTAAAGATCTGCGATAGTGGTATTAAGTATACCATTGATTTTTGTTGTGCTGTATCAAACGATTTATTTAATTATATATTTATTATACATAAGTATCTGTATCGCCTAGTTCAGTATTAAGATAATACATATTGAGAATAAATAATTTGACAATGACATATATCAAACATACATATATAACAACATATATAAAAAACCCCCGAAGAAAAAACAAACCAAACGTTGGGTAAAAATAATTATGATATAGTAGTTTTTATTCATATTTGATGATAGATATTATTGACCACAAAGCCCGTAGGATATACCCCAATCATAATAAGTCATAAATAACACAGTTTGATCACAAAAAACAAAAATTAAGTATACAATTGGCCCTCAACTGAAAATCTCAGATGTATTACCTCCGTTGAAAATCAACTGTCTATTACAGTAAATTTGTTTGTAACGAATAACTAATCCATCAATACTTTTACCGCATGATTTCTATATATTTTCAATACCATTCAGGACATTATTAATAACACAGCTTTACAAATTTTTAATTTGAAAAGCTAGATAAGTTCATTGGGACTGCCTGAACACGAAAAACGCTGTAATTTTTTTTGTGTTTTGTGTTTTTCAGTTTATGGCACCACTCAAACCCTTAGTTATATGTTCAACCACCATCCCTAATTATACTTTATTATTATATTTGAAATGTATCATGGTACAATAAACAGGTATATGCATCAGCACAGGTGATAGTAAACTGATTGTCAAAATTTCTTAAATTCGCCGCATTTTTGTTTTCTGTTTACTATGTTTTGGTTGTTTGAAATTTTTAAATAAAAAGTTGAAATTTTTATAAATTGATTTCAAAATAAAGTTATATGAGTATTTTTTATTTTAAATGGTCCTTTTATCGGTATCTGAAACCAAATACCATTCCCAAAATTCTATACAAACGGACGATTGGCGATGTGATATCATTGCAAAATAAGTTACATACAATATATACAAAGATTTGAGCAATCACTTCAACAATATTTTTATTTATTTAATATTTGTAAGAATAAACAGATATAATATTTTGTTATAAAAAGTTTTGTGGTCCGATTGTTTTTAAAAATTGTTATAACATCTTGTACGATGGTAGTAGGGGTAATTATTGTCGTCAGCCAATATTCAAGCTCGTTCGCCACAAATTCGTCTGGCCAAGAGTATATAGATGATGCAGAAATCTTTAACAATTTCACCAGCAATTTGTAAATCAACAAATCAGTATTATTTTGATAGCGACGACTTTCATTCAAAACTACTCTACCAGGACGAAAACAATGTGCTTTCGTACCACCGCCGGTAGCTGGTGCACTTTTACGAACTGCCTTGTTTGCTGACAAAGTAAAGAAAATAAAAAATTAATTGTTTTAATAAAGGTGGAGAGTTATAAACAGAACAAAAATATTACCTGAAATCATTAAACATATTCCACTTCTGCTCTCTTCCCAAACTATATTCTATGCTCTGCTATGTTAGTTGAATAAAACTGATGTTTACTTTCCTTTGTGCCTTGGAATATTTATCATCATGTCTTTCTGAGAATCTTAATTCGATTTAATATATTCATTTGACTTCCATCGTCTTACATTATTTCACTGATGCAAACCCCTATTGATCCATAATTAAATGTAAACTAATAATATGATAATTTACTACTGAAAATGCCACAAAGGTATGTACTTCTGCAGGAAAAATTATGAGTGCAAACAATGCTTGTCCTGAATCAATTCCAAGCACTGTCTGCCACTTAAACTTTTCCGGAAGATGTTTATATCTATCACACACTTACCTTTTCGGATTCTTGGGAACCTGTAGAGTTTCTGAGATTCTTGGACACCCACAACACGTCTGTTTCTCCTAAAATATAAATTTTGTTTTATTTTATTTCATAAATTTTACTACAATTAATACTCACGTCACCACTTTGATATTTTACAATACAACAATCAATAAAATTAGTTTTGTTTAAAAAAAATTTTATTTTATTTGAGAAAGGCGAATTACTTAATTCGCCTTGTTTTTACATTGTGATTCACAAAAAGATGCGTTCTTGTAACGAATTCGCTTTGCATATACCTGATAATTGTACCATGAAATGTATATGTGTATAAATATTTTTAATTATATTTTCATTGAAATTACTATTATTATTTTTATGTCAGTATTTTTTCAATTAATATTAAGTTTTCAATCAAGAAACATTTGTATTTGTTAAAATAAAAATCTATTAAAAAAAAAATTTTAAACAAAATAATAAAAATAAATATTTATACATTAGCGTTCAAACATTTACAATATATATTAATATATTGAAGATTGTCTTAAGTACAATTAATTGGCGCAGTCGCATTACGAACCATACAACAAAATTCCTTAAAAAAGGGGAACGAGTAAAATTTATCATTATATTTAGACACCTTCAAGAAAGAACATAAAATTTAAAAGCAAGAACATCATCAAAATTAAAAGCAAGAACATCGACAATTAGAAACAAGCAATCAAGAGTAAGCAATAATAGCAGCATATTGCATTGGTCACCATAATAAGGAGCACAACTTAAGAAAAAAACAATGGCTATCAATGCTTTTAGTCTTTTGGATGGTCTCCCAGAATTTGATGGCAAAGATGAAGAATTAGAAATTTTTACTAAACACGTTGAAGAAATACGTAAGCATGTTGATTTGCTTTTTATATCCTTATTTGATTTGAGAGTAAGGAATAAAATCATTTGTAAAGCTAATTTAGTTCTTATAAATAATAATAATTCAATTAAGTGGGATAAAATTAAAATAATTTTAAGAATTAATTTTAGTATTTCTGATAGTGTAGAGTCTATTGTAAACAAAACTAAAACATCAGAATTTAGAAACAGTGTTAGTGATTTGTATGAATACTTATTAAATTTGCTGATTAAGTTAAATTTAAAAACTAGTGTAGATAAAGTAAATGAACTCTGGTACAATTGCAAAAATAATGAAGCTATGGTTTTAAGAATTTTTATATCCAAATTGCCTAAAGAACCAAAGCTAGATTTAAATGCAAGAAATCCTCATACACTTCTAAAAGCAAAAGAGATTTTAATAGAAACTGATTATTTTTATACCAAATACTTAACATTTTATACATCTAAGTTAGAAAACAAATATATGGGTAAAAACGTCTATAAAAGTTCTGATCAAAGCTTTACTAATTCCCAATCTTATCGTGATAATGATTCGAATCGAATTTCACAAAATAATACTCAACAAATTTTTAATAATACAAATATTCCATATCAAGGTAACTATAACCAACACTATGCAAACTAACATAGACCAAATAGTTTTGTACATCTTCAGAGTAATAATCACAATTTTCCAGATATTCATAGAAAGCCAAATAAATCAAATCACTATGAAAGTCAAAATTTGTCGGGAAATTTTAGTAATACGAACAGTAACTATAGAAATAATTTAAATAAATCTCAACAAACTACTAACAGTTCAAACAGGATGGAAGCAGATAACATACAAGTGTCAGAGATATTAAATAAAACACAATCATATATATTGTTATGTTTTTAGACCTCTTCGTAAAAACGGTTTTATTACTTATCCTTCAAGGATTCGTTTTATTGCATCAAATTAAAACACGGACAAATTAATTTTAGAAATATAATGCGGCAACACTTTATTTATTACTTTATTTACACGAGTATTTGTACTACTCCACACTTAGCGATGTTAACACGTCTATATTTGAAATCATACTGACTCTCTGAGCTCTGGCAGCGCCTTAATATAGTAAAAATGACGTCGTCTGGTAACCTCGCGAAAGTTCTGAGCATAGTGGTTGTATTTTACTTGAAATATGTGTGTTTGTGTACATGACAATGCTGACTTGTTTGGTAACTATGTGTGGTTGAATGTAGAGTGTTTGTATGGACGAGTGTGTGGTTTTGTTTCTTCTACGTGTATATGGCTGTGTATACTTGTGAATCTGTTTAGCTTTATTAGCAGCGAATACTTGCATACAAGATCATTAAGAATAACATCTCTTAGCATTTATGTTGCTAGGTTTGTTGTTGTTGTGGTTTACTCTTATTGGCACAGCCTTGAATGATCTTGTATATTCTGGAGTATTCCATTTCCGTTAATTTGAATATTATCTGTATAGTGTTGACCAGGGTAACATTTTGACAACTATAGATTAATTGGCAGTGCTGCCAAGTACATATAGCCACATTGTCGTTTTACTTAAATCTATTTCTAATCTTTGTAACAATATTTAAGAACACTTTATTTTTTATTATTATTATTATTTTTTTCTTGTTAATATATATGCACATAAAATTTTTTTTACTGCCAAACGGGGTACTGGGAGTTTGGTATCAAAAACTCATTCATCTCACTAGCCAGGATAAGGTTTCGCTCTCCTTTTCTTTGTAGTCGATATTTATCACTTGAAAGATTATCTAATTTGACATCTGTTATAATATTATATTATACTTTGTTGTTACTCGCTTTGCACGTACGATGGTGCATTTGGATGATTCATCTAAATCCTTTATATGGATTAAAGATTTTGTATTACAGGAATTGAATTTGCTTATTAAACTCATTGCGCTATAAATGTTTCACAAGTTATAAGTTTGAACTTAAATTTCGAATTAATCTCGATATAAGCTTTCTAGACTTTAACAAGTCTAACTGAAAATTATTAAGCAATGATATTAGATTTGTGTGTGTGGGAGAGAGAAAGAGCAAAAGACGAAAAGATGAATAATAAAATCTGGTGTTAGAAGAAGATAGAGAGATACTTATATACATTTTTGAGTCCTTTACTCTAAAATTTGAATTTGTTTTTGGAGTGGAACGCAGATTTAGTTTTATAAATTACATAAAATTTCTCTTACAGCTTGTTCGTTGAAAACAATTATTAGTAGAGAACTAACATTCAAAAAGATCGGAAGTAAATTTTGGTAATAGTATAAAATATTCCATAAAAATCATGAGTGACATTAGAAACAAGCTCGCACAATTCTTAGAAAATTTTCAAGAAATATCCCACACTTTAGAGGAGTTTATATGTTGGACTCTACATAAGCGGCCAAGGATAGTAGAATGTGGAATAATTAATTTAGATTTATCAACAGGACCAGGTAGTTATTGGGTAGCATAATATAGAAACAAGGACGAAAAACAATACTTCGACAGCTTTGGAAATTTACAACCTCCTTGAGAATTAATCAAATATCTAGGTAGAAATGCTGAATACAACTACAGTCAATATCAAAACTTTAATACATTTAATTGTGGTCATTTATGTTTAAAATTTCTTTATGAAGCAACTAAAGAGTTGAAATAAAACACAGGCATATATTTGTATGTTTTCAAAAATTCTTTCGTTGTTTTATTGTATTAGTTACAGAATATACATAACATTTTTATAAGGTGTTGGGTATGATGAAGGATGAGAATTGTGGAAAGGTAATGAACTAATTTGTAGGATTGCGATAAAAAAAATGTACTTTTTTAGTGTGCAATATCAAAGTGATATTAAAAAATCGAAAGGAGTAAGGAAATGCATTCTTAATAATTATAGTATAGCTTCATACAAAAATTGCTTATTCAATAAGTCGACTGTGTATGATGATATGCTAACATTTAAATCAAAAATTCATAACATTTACACAAATCAAATAAATAAAGTAGTATTAAATTATGGAGATGACAAAAGACAAATAAGAAGTGATGATAAGAGTACATATGCATGGTATCATTTTCGAATCTAGGAAACTAATCCCGATTATGAACTTGACATGTTACTGTGGGAAATTTCAAGATTAGAAAAGTAAGAAGCAATGGAATAACCGCAGCTAACTTTTTAGGTAATAATTTCTATGTGTAAATAGTTAAATCTACTAATAAAAGAAAACATGTTTTATGTTTAAGTTAAATATTGTTTTATTGTTAAGAGAGAAAACTACAATTGTACAAATAAATTATATATATTAAAAAAAAAAATATTCAAGGTTTTGTTTTATTTTGATTATTTAGTTTTTAATGAAATAATATATAATATGAATTAATTAAATGGCTAATTGCCATTTTTTTAAATAATATACCGAACACCGGCAGGTGTCTGGTTCTCCACACAATCCGGATGGCTCCAAGGACAGGATTTAAAGTGACCATCGTCCTTGTCCTCATCTTCTATTATACCCATTTCTTCGTTTTGATCCAACACGTCTAAAAAATATTTCAGCATAACTCGGTACTCATGTATTTGGCGTCCTTCAAAGTTGATTAGGAATTGCTCAATCTTGTCTCTTATTTCACTCATGTTTTTTTATTTTAAATTTAATCTTTTTATTAGCAAAATTTACTTGCGACCCGTTTGACTGTTACTTTGCAAATATAATTGCTCATGTCCCTGTACTATATATATATATATATATATATATATATATATATATATATCACATTCCGTTCATCACATTCTGTATGCACAAGCATGTCTACGTATTCTGTGCAGATCACTTATCAAACTGTTTCTTTAAATAAATATTGTCCACGTAGCAGTTTCTTTTGCTACAAAATTTTGAAACGTCTCTGCATGCATAAGCATGTCTACGTATTCTGTGCAGATCACTTATCAAACTGTTTGATTAAATAAATATTGTCTACGTAGCAGTTTTGTTTCCGTAAACATTTTGTATCGTAGAGGCATGCATAAGTATGTTCCTGTTGGACAACAGAAATTTTCACAATAAATAGTTCAGAATACATATCCTACAACATATACATTAGAAGACTATCGCGGAAATCTTATTAAAGATGGATTCTATGAAGAAGAACTTTCAAAAACCAGATATCCAAAAACATACCTAGTTGAAAAGGTTCTCAAAACTAAAGGACAGAAGGTGTTTGTTAAATGGCTGGGCTTTGGTAATGAGTACAATTCTTGGATAAGCAAAGATGAGATATTGTAAATGGAAGAATACAATAAATAAAAAACAACAACAACGACATCAATATTTAATTTAGTTTAAAACAATAAATACGAAACTGATTCTTATAAATCATACTGTGTTTTTAACCTCATTTATTTACAATCAAACAGTCACAATGTCAATAATATTGACTCTGAGCTCCAATTCATCAGAGTTATCTGCTAATTATTTTCCTCCTATTGATTTAAACGGAACCTATGAATGTGCTCTAACTGATTTTCATTCATACAACAGTATCCCAAGTGTGGATGTCTACGACAATATATTTCATATCGGTGAACTTGTAATTGAAATACCGATCGGATCTTATGAATTAAATGATATAGTTGACTATATAGAAGAACAATACAAACGATATAGACCAGAAAACAAAATTTTGATTGAAGCTAATAAAAATACAATAGGTAGACTTTTAGGATTCAATAGCAGAATATTAACGCCAAACAAAGAACATTACTCTGACCTTCCAGTGAATATCTTTAAGGTGAATCTCTTGAGGATTGAAAGCAGTATTGTGGTTAATACTTATATGAATAATTCTAAAGCTCATACACTACATGAATTTCCGATTAATGTACCGGCTGGATATAAAATAGTTGAGATTCCCAAAAATCTTACTTATTTGCCAGTAAACTCCAGAGAGATAAGTTCACTAGCTCTTCGCGTGGTTGATCACAACGGCGACTTAATTAATTTCAGAGGTGAGGAAATTACAATACGAATACATTTAAGGACAACTAAATAATGATAATATACAACACGAGTATATCGAAGAATACTACAGCAACATCTAATTCTCAAAATTTACAATCTAAGCAACAATTGAAAAGATCTCTTCGTCAAAAATCGCTTACAGCAGCAAACAAGAGTTTTCTCAAGTCACTGAACTTTAAATTGAAAACAAAATGAGTTCAATAATAGACGTTTTAGATAAACCAATATCTGACGAAAATATTATCAAAAAGGATTATCACACATACATACCATACCTTCAGTCTTTTAACAACAACGATGAAATAAGAATTTCAATACAAAACCAAGATATATATGTGTTACCCAGTGAAAGCTATATATATGTGGAAGGACTTGTTGTAGACGAAAAAACATCGAAATCTACACCCAACTTTCAGTTGAAAATTAATTTTGTTGCATATCTCTTTGATAAAATCCGCTATGAACTGAATGGTATTGAAATTGATCATACAAGATATTTGGGAGCCACCAGTACCATAAAAAATTTGGTTTCTTTATCACCTACGGAAAGCGTTGTGTTGCAAAATGCTGGATGGAATAAACTTGATAAAATAGATCTTCAAAATGGAAATTTTAATTTCTATGTACCACTCAAACTTCTTTTAGGATTCGATGAAGACTACAATAAAGTTTTATTAAATGGTAAACATGAATTGATACTCTTGCGTAATAAGAACGATGAAGATCTTGTACACTCGAATGTTTCCACTGAGAAAGCAAAACTTACAATTTCACTAATATCATGGAGAATTCCACATGTTCAATTATCTGATCATAGTAAATTGAATATGATCAAAATACTTAATAATGGTGCTGCTATACCAATGGCATTCCGTAGTTCGGATTGTCATATGAATCCACACCTTAATACGGGAACCAATCACATATGGAATGTTAAACTGGCCGCTAATAAAGAACGCCCTCGTTTTGTCTTGATTGCCTTTCAACAAGAAAACAAGTTTGTTCATTGTGATCTTTCTAACTTAAAAGTACATTTAAACTCAACCTCTTACCCATATAACGATCTTAATATAAAATTCAAAAATGAGCGCTATGCGATTCTATATGATATGTATCTAAGATTCCAACAAAGCTACTACATGAAACAACCCCAACCTCTTCTAACAGGTCAAGAGTTTAAAAATAACGCTCCAATTATTGTAGTTGATGTCAGTCACCAAAACTAAACGCTCAATACCGGACCAATCGACATAAAAATTGAATTTGAAACAGCAACAAATATTCCAGCAAAAACATCAGCTTACTGCGTTCTTATTCATGACCGCGTAATAGAATACATACCAATAAAAGGTCAAATCCGGAAGCTTTTATAAATTAAATAACATGGATGGTGATATTGTTTTTGTAGACTTGCAAGGTTTCAACACTAATTCAAATGACTTCATCGCAAAAGAACTAGCTGTAGTTTTCAGCAACAAGGAATGGTTCAATTTCATCATAAAACCTCCTTTTGATTTCGCATGTTTATCAGCCAAAAAACAGAGAGAAGCAGTTTGGTTAACAAAAAACTATCATCATATTAACTGGAATGATGGATCAGTCTCATTTCAAACATTTGCAAGTTTTTAAAATCGAATATAAGAAATTCACAAATATATGTTAAGGGGGGAGAGAAGAAAAAATGGCTGGAAAAAATTATTCATCAAACAGTTTATAACATTTTTTGCCTTAAGGAATGCAATTTTACTTAAAAATGAAAGTGTTAACAAACTTTAAATAAATGCTTATAAAAATTAAAATAAATGTCTTTTTATTTCAAACAAAAAACCTACATACATATTTATTTTTTTCAGAGAACACACAAACAAACATACACAATGGTTCATTCATTCATTCAAATGGTCAAGGGAATATTTGGGCACAAAGAATAAACGCTTATTATTTGTTTGCATGTATATGCGTAAATGAAATAAATTTGTAGATATTTATGTACGCATGAATATGTACACCTTATCACATTTTATACTGACCAGGAAAGCAAGAAAGCGGACTGTCATACAGACTCACCAATCGTCACACACACACAGACTGTCTGACAGCCAGACATTCCAACCGCCACTCACAACACAAAAAACACACACACTTAAACATAGCATAAATATTTATATTCTACAAAATACAGAAATCGCACCACCATCCAGATCCCCAAATAAAATCCATCGATGATCGTCATGTATAAAATAAACAAAACATCAGTTTCAATATTTATGCAATAGTAATTTTTTGATTCTTGAGGATTCATATTGTGGTAAATACTTAAATGAATAATTCTAAAGCTCATACACTACATGAATTTCCGATTAATGTACCGGCTGGATATAAAATAGTTGAGATTCCCAAAAATCTTATATATTTGTCATTGAACTTCAGAGAGATAACGGCGACTTAATTTCAGAGGAGAGAAAATTACAATACGAAAACATTAAGGGACAACTAAATAATGATAATATACGACACGAGTATATCGAAGAATACTACAGCAACATCTAATCCTCAAACATTACAACCTAAGCAACATTTGAAAAGATCTGTTAGTCAAAAATCGCTTACAGAACCAAACAAGAGTTTTCTCAAGTCACTGAACTTTAAACTGAAAACAAAATGAGTTCAATAATAGAAGTTTTAGATAAACCAATATCTGATGAAAATATAATCAAAAAGGATTATCATACATATATACCATACCTTCAGTCTTTAAACAACAACGATATTTGGGAGCCACCAGTACCATAAAAAATTTGGTTTCTTTATCATCTGCGGAAAGCAGTGTGTTGCAAAATGCTTGATGGAATAAACTTGATGAAATAAATCTTCAAAATGGAAATTTTAATTTCTATGTAATAAGAACGATGAGGATCTTGTACACTCGAATGTTTCCACTGAGAAAGCAAAACTTACAATTTCACTAATATCATGGAGAATTCCACATGTTCAATTATCTGATCATAGTAAATTCAATATGATAAAAATACTTAATAATGGTGCTGCTATACCAATGGCATTCCGTAGTTGGGATTGTCATATGAATCCACACCTTAATACGGGTACCAATCACATATGGAATGTAAAACTGGCCGCTAATAAAGAACGCCCCCGTTTTGTGTTGATTGCCTTTCAACAAGAAAACAAGTTTGTTCATTGTGATTTTACTAACTTAAAAGTACATTTAAGCTCAACCTCTTACCCATATGACGATCTTAATATAAAATCCACAAATGAGCGCTATGCGATTCTATATGATATGTATCTAAGATTCCAACAAAGCTACTACATGAAACAACCCCATTCTCTTCTAACAGGTCAAGAGTTTATAAAAAACGCTCCAATTATTGTAGTTGATGTCAGTCACCAAAACGAAACTCTCAATACCGGACCAATCGACATAAAAGTAGTAGGGAACTGTATGTGCCTCGACCATTAAAAATATTAAATTTCAGCAATTAAATTTGAAATTTTTCAATTTTAATTGCCAAAATTCTCAAATTTCACAAAATTCTCAAATTTCATTTTGTGTGTGTTCGTGTGTGTATTTTTTCCCACGGTTTAATAGGGGCGTTCACATTGTTGTTTTGTTTTTTTAATAAAATGTCGGGGTAGGCGTGGGAATTTGTGTCTGTCCATATGTGACCTTGAGAATACATGTCCGTCGGTATGTGAGCGTGGGAATTTGTGTCTGTCCATATGTGACCTTGAGAATACATATCCGTCGGTATGTGAGCGTGGGAATTTGTGTCTGTCCATATGTGACCTTGAGAATACATGTCCGTCGGTATGTGAGCGTGGGAATTTGTGTCTGTCCATATGTGACCTTGAGAATACATGTCCGTCGGTATGTGAGCGTGGGAATTTCTGTCTGTCCATTTACACTGTGTACGCCTGGTGAATACATGTCCGTCGGTATGTGAGCGTGGGAATTTGTGTCTGTCCATATGTGAAATTGAGAATACATATCCGTCGGTATGTGAGCGTGGGAATTTGTGTCTGTCCATATGTGACCTTGAGAATACATGTCCGTCGGTATGTGAGCGTGGGAATTTCTGTCTGTCCATTTACACTGTGTACGCCTGGTGAATACATGTCCGTCGGTATGTGAGCGTGGGAATTTGTGTCTGTCCATATGTGACCTTGAGAATACATGTCCGTCGGTATGTGAGCGTGGGAATTTCTGTCTGTCCATTTACACTGTGTACGCCTGGTGAATAAAAAAATTTAGAAGCATTTTTAGGAATTACACTATTTAAAAAGTGTAGTAGTTATATATGGATCCCCTTAATGTTTGTGGTTCGTTCCTTCTTGCTGGAGTGAGATTTTTTCTTTTATATTTTTGCTTATTAAAATTTGTCATCCAGCAATTCAGTGTTTTTTTTTTACTTTTTTGCTTGCAATGCTTGAGTCTGGAGGAATAATTTGATTATTCTGATCGTGAAGACGTTGTGAAAAAAAAATTACTATTGCATAAATATTGAAACTGATGTTTTGTTTATTTTATACATGACGATCATCGATGGATTTTATTTGGGGATCTGGATGGTGGTGCGATTTCTGTATTTTGTAGAATATAAATATTTATGCTATGTTTAAGTGTGTGTGTTTTTTGTGTTGTGAGTGGCGGTTGGAATGTCTGGCTGTCAGACAGTCTGTGTGTGTGTGACGATTGGTGAGTCTGTATGACAGTCCGCTTTCTTGCTTTCCTGGTCAGTATAAAATGTGATAAGGTGTACATATTCATGCGTACATAAATATCTACAAATTTATTTCATTTACGCATATACATGCAAACAAATAATAAGCGTTTATTCTTTGTGCCCAAATATTCCCTTGACCATTTGAATGAATGAATGAACCATTGTGTATGTTTGTTTGTGTGTTCTCTGAAAAAAATAAATATGTATGTAGGTTTTTTGTTTGAAATAAAAAGACATTTATTTTAATTTTTATAAGCATTTATTTAAAGTTTGTTAACACTTTCATTTTTAAGTAAAATTGCATTCCTTAAGGCAAAAAATGTTATAAACTGTTTGATGAATAATTTTTTCCAGCCATTTTTTCTTCTCTCCCCCCTTAACATATATTTGTGAATTTCTTATATTCGATTTTAAAAACTTGCAAATGTTTGAAATGAGACTGATCCATCATTCCAGTTAATATGATGATAGTTTTTTGTTAACCAAACTGCTTCTCTCTGTTTTTTGGCTGATAAACATGCGAAATCAAAAGGAGGTTTTATGATGAAATTGAACCATTCCTTGTTGCTGAAAACTACAGCTAGTTCTTTTGCGATGAAGTCATTTGAATTAGTGTTGAAACCTTGCAAGTCTACAAAAACAATATCACCATCCATGTTATTTAATTTATAAAAGCTTCCGGATTTGACCTTTTATTGGTATGTATTCTATTACGCGGTCATGAATAAGAACGCAGTAAGCTGATGTTTTTGCTGGAATATTTGTTGCTGTTTCAAATTCAATTTTTATGTCGATTGGTCCGGTATTGAGCGTTTAGTTTTGGTGACTGACATCAACTACAATAATTGGAGCGTTATTTTTAAACTCTTGACCTGTTAGAAGAGGTTGGGGTTGTTTCATGTAGTAGCTTTGTTGGAATCTTAGATACATATCATATAGAATCGCATAGCGCTCATTTTTGAATTTTATATTAAGATCGTTATATGGGTAAGAGGTTGAGTTTAAATGTACTTTTAAGTTAGAAAGATCACAATGAACAAACTTGTTTTCTTGTTGAAAGGCAATCAAGACAAAACGAGGGCGTTCTTTATTAGCGGCCAGTTTAACATTCCATATGTGATTGGTTCCCGTATTAAGGTGTGGATTCATATGACAATCCGAACTACGGAATGCCATTGGTATAGCAGCACCATTATTAAGTATTTTGATCATATTCAATTTACTATGATCAGATAATTGAACATGTGGAATTCTCCATGATATTAGTGAAATTGTAAGTTTTGCTTTCTCAGTGGAAACATTCGAGTGTACAAGATCTTCATCGTTCTTATTACGCAAGAGTATCAATTCATGTTTACCATTTAATAAAACTTTATTGTAGTCTTCATCGAATCCTAAAAGAAGTTTGAGTGGTACATAGAAATTAAAATTTCCATTTTGAAGATCTATTTTATCAAGTTTATTCCATCCAGCATTTTGCAACACAACGCTTTCCGTAGGTGATAAAGAAACCAAATTTTTTATGGTACTGGTGGCTCCCAAATATCTTGTATGATCAATTTCAATACCATTCAGTTCATAGCGGATTTTATCAAAGAGATATGCAACAAAATTAATTTTCAACTGAAAGTTGGGTGTAGATTTCGATGTTTTTTCGTCTACAACAAGTCCTTCCACATATATATAGCTTTCACTGGGTAACACATATATATCTTGGTTTTGTATTGAAATTCTTATTTCATCGTTGTTGTTAAAAGACTGAAGGTATGGTATGTATGTGTGATAATCCTTTTTGATAATATTTTCGTCAGATATTGGTTTATCTAAAACGTCTATTATTGAACTCATTTTGTTTTCAATTTAAAGTTCAGTGACTTGAGAAAACTCTTGTTTGCTGCTGTAAGCGATTTTTGACGAAGAGATCTTTTCAATTGTTGCTTAGATTGTAAATTTTGAGAATTAGATGTTGCTGTAGTATTCTTCGATATACTCGTGTTGTATATTATCATTATTTAGTTGTCCTTAAATGTATTCGTATTGTAATTTCCTCACCTCTGAAATTAATTAAGTCGCCGTTGTGATCAACCACGCGAAGAGCTAGTGAACTTATCTCTCTGGAGTTTACTGGCAAATAAGTAAGATTTTTGGGAATCTCAACTATTTTATATCCAGCCGGTACATTAATCGGAAATTCATGTAGTGTATGAGCTTTAGAATTATTCATATAAGTATTAACCACAATACTGCTTTCAATCCTCAAGAGATTCACCTTAAAGATATTCACTGGAAGATCAGAGTAATGTTCTTTGTTTGGCGTTAATATTCTGCTATTGAATCCTAAAAGTCTACCTATTGTATTTTCTTTATTAAAATATATTGGTTCTTTAGAGCTGCAGACTTTGACTTGCATTGTATTGTTATTAGCTTCAATCAAAATTTTGTTTTCTGGTCTATATCGTTTGTATTGTTCTTCTATATAGTCAACTATATCATTTAATTCATAAGATCCGATCGGTATTTCAATTACAAGTTCACCGATATAAAATATATTGTTGTAGACATCCACATTCGGGATACTGGGTTATGAATGAAAATCAGTTAGAGCACATTCATAGGTTCCGTTTAAATCAATAGAAGGAAAATAATTAGCGGATAGCTCTTATGAATTGGAGCTCAGAGTCAATGTTATTGACATTGTGACTGTTTGATTGTAAATAAATGAGGTTAAACACACAGTATGATTTATAAGAAGCAGTTTCGTATTTATTGTTTATTTACTTATTTTAAACTAAATTAAATATTGATGCCATTGTTGTTGTTTTTGTTGTTGTTTATTTATTGTATTCTTCCATCTCCAATATCTCATCTTTGCTTATCCAAGAATTGTGCTCATTACCAAAGCCCAGCCACTTGACAAACAGCTTATGTCCTTTAGTTTTGAGAACCTTTTCAACTAGGTATGTATTAGGATATCTGGTTTTTGAAAGTTCTTCTTCATAGAATCCGCCTTTAATATGATTTCCGCGATAGTCTTCTAATATATATGTTGTAGGATATGTATTTTGTACTCTTTTAATTGTAAAGATTTCTGTTGTCCAATTCGGAGTATAACCTTTTTCAAAAATGTTTTTATATTTGCTTATGCGTACATGATCTCCTGCATAAAATTTTGACATTTTATACATCTTTAAATGACTGTATACTGTGTTTAAAAGCTGTTTTTCATTTGTTGAATTTACTTTAATCGGTGACATTTTAATGGTGCGATGAATTTTTCTATTGTATGCATCAAGTAAATCTCTATACATATCAATCCAATTATATGAACCATTTAAGCTAAATTCCTTCCACATCATTCCTTTTAATGTTCTATTGAATCGTTCTACTATTGAGGCTTTCATAGTGCTATATGTTGAGTAGTGATTAATATTGTATTTATTCATCAACTGACTGAAATGTTTATTGAAAAATTCTTTACCATCGTCTGTTTGCAAGTTTTTCGGTATTCGTCCCAATTTGAAAATATTCTCCATTGCCTGAGTTGTTTCGAATGCATTCTTTCTGCTCAAAGGTACTGCCCAAGCAAATTTTGAGAATGAAAAAATCTATAATTTCTATTGTCTAAGGAATAATTTCCCATTTCAACTAAATCAGCTTGCCAAAGATCATCTATTCCTTTCATCACAACTCTACGACGTACAAAACGTTTTCGAGCCTGCTTATGCAATTCATTTACAACATTTCTCTTTGAAGACATCTTATTTTTCCAGCCGCTGTTTTAAGTGTGTTGTGATCTACTTGATGCACTTGCACCTATTGATACGAACATGTAATTTTCTATTCTATAAATTTTTTCTCGTAGCTCTTCAATTTCCCTATCAAAAAGTGATTTATTACCATCCATTTTCTTATTGATATCCTGCAAATGAGCATTAAGATTTCCAAACTGGAAAGCTACTTCTTGTTGCTGTTTTTTGAGTTCAGTTTGCAGAAACAATTTACTGATAACATCGTTTTCCTCCAGAGCATTTGCAACATTTTTGATTCTCTTGTATTGGACATCGATGTTTTTGTTCGTATCCATAAAGAAGCCCAACAACTTAGGCGCATTTTTGGTTGAAATTACTTCACTTCTATCGTTAATATAATGCCCAAATTTATCAACGGACATGTTTTATATAAAAATCTATGTATGTATATAGTTTATACAATTATATTAGCTTCACGTAGTTCTTCAATAATTGAGACAATTTCGTTGTTGTGATTAGTATGGCCTGCAGACTGTGATGCAAGCAGTAGTCTAAGTCGATCTACCAACTCGTTTGGATCATCCCAGTATATATAGTTTGGATTATGAGGTTTAAACTGCATCAAACCCCTTCCTAAATAATTACTTTTTGTTACATCTGATGAGCCTGTATGATTGTCTCCTTTGAAAAGTTTTCCAATAATATTTTTGTACTTATGGGCTATGCTCCCTTTGATTTGACCATCAGACTTATAGCCTCTCCTGTGGGCATTGGTAGTAAGTAATATTTTTTTATAGATTTCAAGCTCGAATTTATCATAGTTTTTTGGTGCTTTATGAAACATTAAAGAAAAAAGTCCTGGCGTGATCGCCCATATTTGTCCCCCAACCTGTATCTTATCTTGATTTAACTCGATGGTGCTATTACCAAATCTCCATTCGTTATTATTATCTTTATGTGGACCATAGTTAGTATCTAGATCGTTTCTCGATTGCAATAGTGATAAGTCAGAATAACTTTCTTCATTATTCGAATTTTGTGAGTAAAAGTCATCTTCATCATAATTACTGCTACTTTTACTATTAGATTGCTTAAAAACTTTTTCTTCACTTAGTTTCTTGGGCGTACTCGTTTCCAATTTTATTGTTGAGTTCTGAGGATGAAAACTTTCATTGTCATCAATTCCAGTTTCCTTATCACTCGCTTCTTTTTTAACTGGTCTACCAACGTATTTAGAGCTATTGATAAATTCTTTTAAAGGTTCTGTGATAGGCTTGAATGTATCTGTTAATTGCTGATGTGTATCTATTTCACCAGTTTTTATACTACGAAGCTTTTTCTTCAAGATATTTCTTGTTGCCACCAAGTCTTTAAGAATTTGTTCATTCATTTTAGCTATCAGGTCAGTTCAATAGGAAGCAGATCAGGTTATCAGGTCAGTTTAACAGCTATCAGGTCAGTTTATCAGGTACCAGATCAGCTTATCAGTTCAGTTTAACAGGTATCAGATCAGCTTATCAGGTCAGTTTATCAGGTATCAGACCAGCTTATCAGGTCAGTTTAACAGGTATCAGATCAGCTTATCAGGTCAGTTTAACAGGTATCAGGTCAGTTTATCAGGTATCAGATCTGCTTATCTGATCAGTTACAATAATCACATGTATAAAGTTTGAAGTCAGATTAAATACTGCAAGGTGCATTTGATGAACAGTAAATTATATTATGATGAAGTAATCAAATGACTTTCTATAACGACCATTGTTTAGTTCATTATCTTTACTTATCACCAAAAATCCGTATTTTTCCTTCCAACATTCTCTACAAATTCGTTGAAACATTTCAAAGTTCATGTCGCTGGCAACGTGATCATCATATACATGTTTCATATTTGTCGCATCTTGTTTAAACATAATAATTACATTAGCATTATCTCTTATCAAATGTTTTGGAATCCGCGTGTAAGTCTGACACAAGTAAAATGAGTCTACTTTCTTATGACGACCCATACAAAAATATGCACGTATATTGTTTTGCTTTTCACATGCAACATCATCAAAAATCATAATTGAATTGCTTTTAGCTTCACTAGGAAGAACAACGTCCTCGTTTTCTGCAAATGTGTAGTATCCGATTCCTTTAATTGGTGAAATTAATTTCTTTAGGTATTCATATTTAGGTTGATATAAAGATTTTGAGTACAAGTAAATATTTTCAAACTTGAGACCATTAGGACTTTCCAGCAAACTAATCATTATGTTAGTTTTTCCACAATTTGAAGGACCAACTATTATTGCTCGAATAGAATTTGGTAACAAGGAACTATGTCTTATTTTTTACTGTCATTTGAACAAATATCAGCATTACGAACTAAAATATTTTTATGTTGTTTTATGAAGCGCATTTTAATAACTACTTGCTAAACTTGCAAACATTATCTTTTATTGTAGATTAAATTAATATGGTTGTACTTTATAACAAAAATTTTAGTCACAAGCAAACTATCTTTGGAGAAGGTTTACTAAATAAAGCAATTAATTCTCTACCTTTTGAATTACATCTTCCTGGATACCAGTATTGTGGACCTGGCACAAGATTACAAAAGCGTTTAGATAGAGGAGATAAAGGAATTAACTTATTGGATGCTGCTTGCAAAACTCACGATATTGGTTACTCGAAAAATAAGGACTTAAACAGCAGACATCAAGCTGACAAAATTCTTGAAAATACGGCTTGGGAAAGAGTTCTTTCAAAAGATAGTGATCTTGCAGAAAAAACATTTTCATATATATTCACCAACGCAATGAAAGCAAAAACTAAACTTGGTATGGGTGTTGAAGCAAAGAAAAGGAATACAGTGAAAAGACCATCACCACGAATTCGTATAAATGACAAAAATCTGTTTCATATAACAATTAAATCAGCAACAAAGATATTGAAGAAGGAAAAACCACAAGCTATTAATTCAGCCATTAAGATTGCTCGTAAAGCTATCAGTAAATCTCTTAAGGGGAAAAAAGCTCGTGTTATAATACCGCGTATTATAAATGTTCCAAAAATTGGTGTTTTTTTTCCCATAATACCGATTCTAACTGCTCTAGGTGCACTTGGTAGTCTAGCAACTGGAGGTGCCGCTATAACTAAAGTTGTAAATGCAGCAAAGAATGCAAAAAAAACAACTTGAGGAAGCCACCAGACACAATGAGGCAATGGAGTCTATTGCTGTGGGAGAAGGACTGTACCTTAAACCATATAAAAACGGTTATGGACTTGTTTGTAAAGATCATTCAAAAAACTATTAGAAATGCTACCCAACAGACCATTATCAGAATTTGATCTAAGAAAATTTTCAAAATATATTCCACACTTTAGAGGAGTTTATATGTTGGATTCACTACCAAAACGACCAAAGACTGTAGAGTGTGGAATAATCAATTTGGATTTATCAACAGGCCCAGGTACTCATTGGGTAGCATACTATAGGAACAAGAATGAAAAACAATATTTCGACAGCTTTGGAAATTTACAACCTCCTCTAGAATTAATCAAATATTTAGGTAGAAATATTCAATACAACTACAATCAATATCAAAACTTGAATACATATAATTGCGGTCACTTATGTTTGAAATTTCTTTATGATATAACCAAAGATATTAAATAAAACACAATCATATATATTTATATACATACATATTTAAAAACATTTTCTTTTTTATTATTATTATTTTTTTTTCTTGTTAAGTACAAAATATATGAACATAACATATTTTATACTGCCAAACGGGGTACTGGGAGTTTGGTATTAAAAACTCGTTCATCTCGCTTTTTAAGATCAGGTTTCGCTCTCCTTTTCTTTGTAGTCGATATTTATTATTCGAAAGATCTTCTAATTCTGCATTGGTCAATGCATTGTATCGGTTGGGGAGAAACATTATGTGGTTTTCCAGCTCAAGTTGAACCCCATACTTTGTTGTTACTCGCTTTGCACGTACGATAGTGTGTTTGGATAATTCATCTAGATCCTTTATATGGATTAAGGATTTTGTATTGTACGAATTAAATTTTTCCACTAGATCCATTGCGGTAGAAATTTTTCACAACTTATAGCTTTGAACTTTTATTGCAAACTAATCTCGGTTTTAGCTTTCTAGACTGTAAGAAGCTTAACAGAAAATCATTATACAATGATTTTTTTGTTTTATTTTTGACAAAAGACGAAGTGAGGAAAAATTAAATATATATATATATATATATATAAATATATATATATATATATATATATATATATATATATATATATATTGTTACGTTTTTAGACCTTTTCGTAAAAACGGTTTTATTACTTATCCTTCAAGGATTCGTTTTATTGCATCAAATTAAAACACGGACAAATTAATTTAAGAAATTTAATGCGGCAACAATTTATTTATTACTTTATTTACACGGTACTTGTACAACTCAACACTTAGCGATGTTAACACGTCTATGTCTGATATCACACTGATTGATTGCTGAGTTCTGGCAGCGCCTTTATATAGCAAAAAATGACGTCGTCTGGTAACCTCGCGAAAGTTCTGGGTATGGTGGTTGTATTTTACTTGGCATGTGTGTGTTTGTATGACAATGCTGACTTGTTTGGTTTGCTAATGGTAACTATGTGTGTTTGAATGTATGAGTGTTCTGTGTGTTTTGCCTATGGTAACTATGAGTGGTTGTATGAATGAGTGTGTGGTTTTGTTTCTTCTACGTGTATATGGCTGTGTATACTTGTGAATCTATTTAGTTTTTTTTTTTATTAGCAGCGAATACTTGCATACAAGATCATTAAGAACAACATCTCTTAGCATTGATGTTGCTATGTTTGTTGTTGTTGTGGTTTACTCTTATTGGCACAGCCTTGAATGATCTTGTATATTCTGGAGTATTCCATTTCCGTTAATTTGAATATTATCTATACAGTGTTTGTAACATTTTGACAACTATAGATAATATTGCCAGTGCTGCCAAGTACATATAGCCACATTGTCGTTTTATTTAAATCTATTTCTAATCTTTGTAACACTGCCGCCCACTTAAGCCTGTTCGTCCCGAATAGGCATACAATCACCTCTTCCATATTGCGCCAATCGTTCGAGATGTACTATCTTCATTTTCGACCTTGGGCTATTGTGCTTCTGTATCCGGTATACGACGTCATTCACTCTCTTAATCACTTTATACGGGCCATCCCAGTGAGTCTGTAATTTTGGGGACAATCCTTTCTTCCGTTGTGGGTTATACAGTAAAACCAGTTGTCCTTCCTTAAATCCCTCCGAGTTTGCTGCGCGGTCATACCTAGCCTTCATCTTGTCACTGACCATCTTGATTCTATTGCGCACGAACTCATGCAGTTCGTTTAAGTCCTCCTTCTCCTGGGACGTAATAGCTGCTTCCTCTACGGTTGGCTTAACACCAAATTCCAAATCACCAGGTAGGTTTAATTCCGTCCCGAAGACAATTTTGGCTGGCGTTCTCGATGTTGAGTCGTGTACAGCTGACCTATATGCCATTAAAAATTTGGGGATGTGCTCGTCCCAATCCCTCTGATGGGTGCTTACTACTTTTCGTAGGTACTCTTCTAAGGTGCGATTGAACCTTTCTACCATGCCATCAGACTGTGGATGCAGCGGCGTCGTTCTGGTTTTCTTTATCCCATACAACTCGCACATTTCCCTGAATATGGCAGACTCGAAATTCCTTCCTTGGTCGGAATGTAATTCTATTGGGACACCATAGCGACATACCCAGTTGTTGACGAAAGCATTTACAATTGTCTTTGCTTCCTGGTTAGGTATAGCATATACCTCTGGCCATTTACTGAAATAGTCCATTACCACAAATACCTAACGATTTCCGGCTTCGGTGACGGGAAAGGGACCTGCTACATCCATTGCGATCCGCTCGAATGGTGCTCCTGAGATGTATTGTTGCAGCTGTCCCCGGCTTCTTCTTACTGGGCCTTTGGCTGCTATGCACTGTGGGCACTTTGCTGTCCAGTCAGCTACGGCTTGTTGACATCCAACCCAATAAAATCGCTGCTTCAGTTTCTCAAGTGTTTTTGTTACTCCAAGATGACCGCCACTGGGTCCATTATGAAACTCCTGTAATACTTTACTTATCTTGGAGTATGGCACAACTATTAAATTTGAAGTTGTTTTGCCATCTACACTTTCCCATACGCGGTATAAACACCCTTTTATTACCTTAAGGCTGTTCCACTGAGCCCAATAAGATTTGGCGAGTGGGCTTTCAGCCGAAATTTCATTCCGAGATGGTCGTCTGTCCTCTTCTTTGGCCGCTATAATTTTTCTTAGTATATCGTCGTCCCTCTGTGCCGCTGACCAGTCTTCATCAGGGCCGATGTGCATTAGCCGAACATCCACAACGCCTTCCTTTTGCTCGGTTCTAACACAATGTTTACACTCTAAACAGCACGGTCTTCTCGAAAGAGCATCCGCATTGTTATGCTTTGTGCCCCGTCTATGCTCAATGCTGAAGTCGTAGCTCTGCAGGCGCTCAATCCACCTTGCCAGTTGCCCTTCAGGATTTTTAAACTGCAATAGCCATCTCAGTGCAGAATGATCGGTCCTTAATGTAAAGTGTTGACCATACAGGTACTTATGGTAATGTTTAATGCATTCCAATACCGCCAGAAGCTCACGTCGTGTCACACAGTAGTTCCTCTCAGGTTTTGAGAGTACACGGCTATAGTACCCTATGACCTTCTCAGTGCCATTTACTACTTGGGATAGCACACCCCCTATGCCATAGCCGCTCGCATCAGTATCCAGCACAAATTTTTCTCCAGCTATGGGATACGCTAGCACTGGTGACGTACATAATAATTCTTTGAGTTTCTGGAAGGATTTTTCCTGTGGCTCGCCCCAATGGTATGGTCTTGACTTCTTTGTCAGCTCATGCAAGCTTGCAGCTACACTGGCAAAATTCGGCACAAAACGTCTGTAGTATGTGCAAAGGCCCAAAAAGCTGCGCAATTCATGAAGATTTTTAGGTTGATGCCAGTCCCTTACTGCTTTTATTTTATCTTCATCTGTTGAGATTCCGTCTGCTGTAACACGATGCCCCAAATACTTTACTTCTTTCTGGAACAATGCACATTTCTTCAAGCTGAGTTTCAATCCAGCTGATGATATCCGCTTAAGAACTTCTGCCATGTTTTTGAGGTGTTCATCAAAAGTTTTCCCCATCACGATTATGTCGTCGAGATATACCAAGCATGTCTTCCAGTGAAGTCCTATCAGTACCTTCTCCATTAGGCGTTCAAATGTGGCCGGAGCATTGCAGAGACCAAATGGCATAACTTTGAACTGCCATAATCCGTTGCCGACACTGAAGGCAGTTTTCTCCTTATCTTTCTCTGCGATCTCCACTTGCCAATATCCGCTTCGCAAGTCCAGCGTAGAGAACCATTTGGTACCAGCTAGCGTGTCCAAAGTGTCATCGATCCTGGGGAGCGGATAACTGTCCTTCTTGGTTATGTCATTGAGCTTCCTGTAGTCTACGCAGAATCTAGTACTGCCATCTTTCTTTTTAACTAAGACTACAGGCGAACTCCAAGGACCAGAAGATGGCTCAATTACACCATCACGCTCCATTTCACTTACAACTTCTTTTACTTTATCTCGCTTTGCTAGTGGTACGCTTCTGGGTGGCTGTTTAATCGGCCTAGCTTCGCCTGTGTTAATTTCATGTTTAACCAATGCAGTTCTACCCTGGCTTTGGCTTCCCATGGCGAAGATACTGGCATGCCTTTTTAGTAACTGCTTGGCTTTATTTTTATCTGTCGCTGATAGACCTGCTACCCATTTCTCTACGTATTCCTCAAATTGTTCACGTTCTTTTGCAGACAAATTAGTAGGCTCTATCTTCTTCTCGCAGGTTATTATTGCCTCTGCTGGAGTACACTGGCCAACATCGGAATTTTCTTTGATGACTTTTTCATGGTCTGACAAGTTAAGCACTCTTATAGGGACTAATCCTCCTTCACTAGTTTTCACTAGAGCTTTCGCTGTTATAAGCTCTCTCTTTAGATCTGCCGGTTCTACAACCCACAACCGATTGTCCTCACAATCTCCCTTCATCCGCGCCCATATGACTGTTTCAGACTGCGGCGGTATTGTCTGACTCTCAATAGCAAATACTCTTGTTACTTGCGGTTTCTTGTCATATCCAACATCAAGGGGTATTTCCACATTACGCCAAATCATCAGCTGTTGTCCCATATGTAGATTAATGCCGTGATTAATCATAAAATCGGCTCCAATAATAACTTCATCGACAATATCGGCAACAATAAACACATGTCTCACGCTGATGTTGGCTATAGTCACCTTCACTTCAATCTTACCATAGACAGTGGCAGGCTCTCCAGTAGCTGTACGTAGCCGAATATTGCTTAAAAGCTCGCATTTCCCCTCTAATATATCGGGCCTTATTATTGACTGCGATGCCCCTGTGTCTATGGTAAGTACGTGCTTTTCCCCGTTGATGTGTCCGGACGCAGTGAGGTTGCTGTTTCTCTGCTGCATCACTGATATGGAGATTGTGGGGCCCTCGTTTGTGAGAGCTAGCTCTTGCCCCTTAGTGCTAGCTCGTTTTAGTTTAACGGGGACTCTTGGGATGTTGTTTGGTTCACCCGTTTGCTGTTTCTTGGTGGCGAAACAGATCTACCTCTCTTCCTTTGTGCTTTGCAGCTGCGCTGAAAATGACCGGTTTTTCCGCAGTTAAAGCACTTTGGCTTTTCTTTGATAGCCTTCTCTGCCAGCAGCTGTCGCATTGCCTCCTTAACGCTAGCCACTAGGTTGTTATCCTCCTCAGATAAAACCTCCACATTCCGCACTTTACATATCTGTGGCTTGAAAACCATCCTGGCAGTCTCTTGAGCCAGCGCAAATGACACAGTTTCAGCGAAAGTGGATTTCTGCGTAGCGCACACCGCCAGTTTAACATCGGAGTCGCGAATGCCGTTAACGAAAGCCTCAGTTTTAAAATGGTCCAGGAACGGGTGACTCTCGCCTGGATATGTGAGCTGCACTAAACGCTCAATTTCCATTACGAAATCTTGTAGAGATTCGTTAGGCTTCTGAACTCTACATCGCAATTCCATTCTGTATAAATCGCGCTTGTGCTCACCACCATACTTGCGCTGCAATGCTGCCATTATTTCATTGTAGTTGTTTCTGCTGCTTACTGGCACAGTCTCAAGTACCTCTGCGGCTGTACCTTTTAAGGACAAGATCAACTCTATGGCCTTTTCTTCAGCATCCCATCCATTTCTGCTAGCAACCGTCTCGAACTGGAATTTGAAGATGCCTAATGGTACGCTGCCGTCGAAGCATGGCGCTTTTATCCGCGCAGAAACTTCCGCAACTGCTCGTACTGGCCCGCCACTACACTCCAGGTTATGCATTTTGTCCTCTAGAGCATGCAATCTCTCTTCGAACTCCTTTGCATGCTCCTCCAGCTCTGAGAATTTATTCTCAATAGCATCCACCCTCCTGTTAATGGCTTCAGAAACCTCTACCAGGGTCTCGTTCGTGGCTTTGTTTGACTCCTGTATTTCGGCTACAAGCTTGTCCTGCATCTGCTGAGAGTTTTGTTTTATTTCAGTTATTTCGGCTACAAGCTTGTCACTGTTGATCATTGATGCCTCCTGCATCTGCTGAGAGTTTTGTTTTATTTCAGTTATTTCGGCTACAAGCTTGTCCTTCATCTGCTGAGAGTTCTGTTTTATTTCACTTTGTGCATCACTGATTCCTTTTATCTGAATCATCATAGCAGCGAACATTGAGTTTATGTCCATGCTGCTAGGCGCAGCAGGAGGACATACCTGAACATCGTCTTTGTCCTCAAACTCGTATGTCCCGATGTCCATGCCGCGATTCTTAAACTCATCTATTAGCCTCTTCTGCAGTTCAGCCTTGTTACCTGCAGTTGGCAATTCCAGCTTACTGAGCTCCTTTTTCAGCTGTTCAACTTTTAGCTCATCAAATTTCATGATTATTTATTTTAATTTTATAATGTCCTTTTTTTTTGTTTTTTTTTCCTTTAATTGCAATGTCCTTTTAATTATTTTTTCAATCCCACTTCTGACACCAACTGTTACGTTTTTAGACCTTTTCGTAAAAACGGTTTTATTACTTATCCTTCAAGGATTCGTTTTATTGCATCAAATTAAAACACGGACAAATTAATTTAAGAAATTTAATGCGGCAACAATTTATTTATTACTTTATTTACACGAGTACTTGTACTGCTCAACACTTAGCGATGTTAACACGTCTATGTCTGATATCACACTGATTGATTGCTGAGTTCTGGCAGCGCCTTTATATAGCAAAAAATGACGTCGTCTGGTAACCTCGCGAAAGTTCTGGGTATGGTGGTTGTATTTTACTTGGCATGTGTGTGTTTGTATGACAATGCTGACTTGTTTGGTTTGCTAATGGTAACTATGTGTGTTTGAATGTATGAGTGTTCTGTGTGTTTTGCCTATGGTAACTATGAGTGGTTGTATGAATGAGTGTGTGGTTTTGTTTCTTCTACGTGTATATGGCTGTGTATACTTGTGAATCTATTTAGTTTTTTTTTATTAGCAGCGAATACTTGCATACAAGATCATTAAGAACAACATCTCTTAGCATTGATGTTGCTATGTTTGTTGTTGTTGTGGTTTACTCTTATTGGCACAGCCTTGAATGATCTTGTATATTCTGGAGTATTCCATTTCCGTTAATTTGAATATTATCTATACAGTGTTTGTAACATTTTGACAACTATAGATAATATTGCCAGTGCTGCCAAGTACATATAGCCACATTGTCGTTTTATTTAAATCTATTTCTAATCTTTGTAACAATATATATATATATATATAAGTATTTAAAACTAAGTAGTTGGAAAAGGATGGAGAGATGTCATATATACGTATTCATTTTTTTGAGTCGAATTTTAAATTATTTTCTGGACTAAAAACGCTGACATCGTTTTTTTTTAATTTCATAACATACACCTTAGTACTGGTTCGGTGAAAACAATTATTAGTAGAGAACTAACAGTCAAAAAGATCGGAAGTAAATTTTAGTAATAGTATAAAATATTTCATAAAATCATGAGTGACATTAGAAACAAGCTCGCACAATTCTTAGTTGATTTTGAGAGATGTGTAATATACGAACACATGGAAATGGTGAAAATGTTCCTCGATATGTTGAATGAAAATGATGATTTTGGTATAATGGAAGATGAGGACAAGGACGATGGTCACTTTAAGTCTTGTCCATGGAGCCATCCAGATTGTGAGGAGGGGCCAGATACCTGTCGGTGCTCCATATTTTACTTAAGAAAAATTATGATAAATCATTTAATTAATTCATATTATGCAATATTTCGACGAAACTAAATAATAAATCACGAAACAAAATAAAACAAATTCTGAATGTTTTTTCATTTTAAATATATTTGTACAATTTTTTTGTTTATTTCTCTTAACAATACAAAAAATTTTTTACTTATTAATAAATTTAACTACTTAAATAAACATAAAAATTATTACTTAAAAATAGGGATACAGTTATAGCACTGCTTCTTCCTCTTCTAGTCTTGAAATTTCCCACAGTAGCATGTCAAGTTCATAATCAGGATTAGTTTCCTCGATTCGAAAATGATGCCATGCATATGTACTCATCTTATCACTTCTTATTTTTCTTTTATCGTCTGCATAATTTAATACTACTTTATTTATTTCATTTGTATAAATTTGATGAATTTTTGATTTAAATGTTAGCATATCATCATACACAGTCGACTTATTGAATAAGCAATTTCTATATGAAGCTATACTATAATTATTAAGAATGCACTTCTTTACTCCTTTCGATTTTTTAATATCACTTTGATGTTGCACACTAAAAGAGTACATTTTTTACCGCAATCCTACAAATTCCTTCATTACCTTTCCACAATTCTCATCCTTCATCATACCCAATACCTTTTTGTTTACCAGAGGAAATCCATATACATTGTCTTTTGGGTAATCTGATGTATCAAACTTATGGTCGAGGTCAGTTTTTATGTCAGCGTAAAAGTCTTCTGTTTTTACTGTGTAAATGAAAGAGTCAGTATCCATATAATTCAGTGATAAGTTTGACTTGAATTTGGGTTGCATGTACCCATAATGGAAATCATACATTTTCCATTTGGAAAGCTCTAATACACAAAACCCTAATTATATAGGCTTACTGTAATAGGTTTTCACTCTATTCATTTCAATCGCTACCATATTCTCAGAAAATATTGACAAACTATGAAAATTAGGTTTAGATATCCAATCTTGAGCTCCTAAATGATTACAGTTTGTCCTTTTCCAGTTCGTAACTATTCGTACATCTTTTCTCTTTCCCACATTCTCCATAGTTTTACCGTATACTGCATTATTTAACAATTTGAAAAAAATTTTTTCAAAAGTATTTTTTGCAGTAGCCCTATGTTTGGTATTCAAGTCTATATAACTTTTCAACCAGGTTGATTGCTTATAGGTGAGAATTCGATGCACTTTCTTTAGAACTAGACCATACTGTAAACATTGTTTAAGAACTCTATAATGTATGACATATGTTTGTTTTGTTGAAAAATCTGCAACTAATTTAATGTGCTTTGTTTGCAAAATTTTCTTATTTTCTGGACAGAAAGGTAGGTCATTGTGAGAGTCATGCAAATGAGAAGGACAGTCTAAAGTAACTTCATAGACATATCCATCACTTGAATTATCACCTATGGTTTTAGGATCCAGATTTAGCTCTTCAGCTGACAGCCATCTGAATCCACCATAAGGTAAATACTCAGACATAGCCCAACCGTAGAGGTTATTTGCGTCTAAATACACAATAAATTCTGAGGGCTTTTCTCTATCGAAATCAGGTAGATATTTGTTGTTAGCCTTTGAATATCGGTTACTGCATTGTACAAGTCCACCACGTATTCCTTTCTTGAAGAAATTGTACATATCTATGTCCGTCAAAAGCTCTAGTTCTATATTTGTTTACTTTAGCATAGCATCCCACGGTAGTCCTGGTGCAGTGTAGTATTGACATGGATATAAGTGGTAGATGTTCTTGCAAACCTTTCTAAAACTTTCAAATATATCTGCAAGTAAGAACACATCCGTTTTTAAATATACGTCCATGTAATCTTGCAAGGTTTTACAGCCGAAAGCATTCCAAACTTCTTTTGCATGCTCATAGTCTTCAATCGAGCACTCCTTATTATTGAGATGGTTGAAGAAATTTTCCCTTGCTGGAAGTTCACCAACATTCAATTTTTCAAAAGAATTAAGAAAATCATAGGGAAAGACACCTTTTCTTCTCACTAGATCAAACTCTTTTTTTGTTCTAAATTGTCTTTTAATGATGTGAAAGTCTTGTTCTGAAAGATTATTAGCTAAAGATTCTAAGCTTTCAGGCATAAGGCGAATTGTTTCTAAAAATCTAAGTTCAAGGTTGTAGTTGTCGGTCATTTTTGAAAATCTAGATAGTGATATGTATAATTCTTTGTTGAGCGGAAGAAATTTTATATTGTCAGATTTTTTACCTAACTCTTTAACAAAAAGATGCGCGTCATAAGATGAATAATTGTGGAAATAGATTGGTATAAATTTTGGAATTTGAAATTTTAAATTGCGTCTATTATGTGCTGCTCCTCTAAATTTACCACTTATGTGGCAGTGATCTCGCACTCTATCATTGCCTAGATATTTATGACAAATGTGACAATTTATCGCATTTCGAAAATTAAAATTTTCGAAACGAGTTAAAGCATCCATTTCCCTTTTATTTACTAGATATTCATTATAAATATCTTCACAATCTTCAATCAAATTTTCTACAAACTTTTCTGCTGCATCCCTCCCCGTATATAATTTAAACTTATCTAAACTATCATTATGCTTACATTTAATATAATAACTAAAAGCACAAGGAATGTGCTTTTTGCGATACCTACTTTTATCTCTTACTCTAATATTAACCTCCTCCAGTATGCATTCAAAGTCTGCATACACAATAAATGGTACATCCATTTGTCGTTGGTGGTCTTTAAACTGCAACACGGCATTTTCCTCAGACGGCAGCTCCGCAACAATAATCCCACATTCTTCTTTATGTCGCTCTAACGTCCTCTCATTGTGGGTGTATTGGAGGCAGCTATTACAGAAGACAAGTTTTTTGCAGTGCTTGGTAGTCTGAGATTTTAAAAGTCTGTGGAAAGAAAAAAGTTATAAGAATATATATTAATATATTTACGTAAATAAATGTATGTTTAATTACTTACTTTGATATATTTGTTATAAGAATATAATGCTGATATCCTTCAGCATTTTCTAATAATAACAAACTAATATGTTTAGCTTTTTCATTCTTGGTGTTATAGAATGGTCCAACAATCTCATTGCTTTCATCATTGTATCCGAATACATTGACGCTAATATTTGGATTGCTTTCTTCAAATATCCTGATACTCTTTAACGCCAACGGAAACTTAAAATTTTTGAAGTCAATCTCAATTCCGTTTTGCAAACATATGATATCAGTGCTGATGTCTGCAATGTTGTATGAGCAGCAACGTTGTGGTCTTTTAATAGCAGATGTATCCAGTGCAGATATTATTGCCCATTTAAAACAATAAATGTCATTATTTTCAACATTTATACATGCCTTTTTACTTTTTAAGTTCTCCGGCGTACTTATCCAGTTCGATCCTCTCACCAAAGATGACTTATTTATAGCGATTTCGAGGCGAACAATTCTAATTACAGTCCATCCTGAATCCCGTTCTTAAATTCAGACATTTTGTCGTGGATTTCTTGAAATTGCTTTGCCATAATTTCCTCAACATCATCTCCAATGCACAGAAGATCCATCTTTGCCCGGTGAGAAATAGTACACAATTCCATATCATCGCTTATAATTTTAATATACTCTCCAATAAGAGTAATATTAAATTTAATAATGTTGCAAGACTATTTCAAGTCTTTCTTTGATGATATGTTTATTATCCACAATAACATCTTCAAATAGAATACAATCTTTATTTACTGGAACTCCAAATGTTGTAATATTATTTTTAAAAGCACTATTTATTATAAAATATTTGCATTCATTTGGAGCTTGAGACAGTAGATCATCCGCAGAATTTGAGATATCTATTTCTACTTCATTATTTTGTGTATTTGCCTGATCATGTGGAATAATTTGACTTATATCCATGTCTTGAGAAGGATTATCTACGGGCAAATAGCTTGGGTAATAAATAGGCATATTATTTTGCTGCAACTGTATAGGTACGCTATATTCAATGGGATATGGTATCTCCATAGGTGCTGTGAATTGGTTGGTTGACACTGGATACGGATATAAAGGATACGCTGGTACCTGCACTGGATACTGATACTGCACTGGATACTGATACTGCACTGGGTACTGATACTGCGCCGTATACTGATACTGCAAATTGTTTTGGACCATTGAGTTGTATGCATATGTTGAGGGTTGTATGGACTGTGCGATTTGTTGATATGTTGCTATGGGGTTGCACGCAGATGTTGGGGGTTGTATCGACTGTTGCACTTGTTGTGGTTGAACATGACCTTTGCAATGTTCTAAATAAGATTTTTGGTATTTATATACCTTATTACAGATATTGCACTTGAAAATTGATGAACTTATTTTTTTTTTAATATATTTATTTACACTTATAAAAATTATTTTGTTTATAGTGTACTTTTTTATTAAAAAATATGTTGATTGCTTGAATAACAAGTAATATTACAAGGATTTTTATATATATATTTAAATTCTGTCTTTGCTTAAATTATATGACACACTCTTATTTTTTGATATACAAATAATATGTTTTTTGAGAATATGTATTTATTTTCTGTCTTAGATTTATTAATAACACACAAGGAATTTTTTAATAGTCACGACTTGTTACTTTTAGAAACAAAAATGTACTGAATTTTATCCTAAAAAATTTAGATTAATACAAATTCGTGAAAATTTTGTTTTGGTATAGTACGCTTCATTTCAACAAAGTAGCTTTGCGTTACTTTGCAAAAGTAGCGTATCTGCTGATAGAAACGGTTAAGATTAAAAAATTAGAAAAGAAACTGCTACGTGGACAAAACATTGTGGTATCTGATATACACAGAATGCCGAGGCATGCTTATGCATGCAAATACGTTAGAAAATATTTAGGAGAATGAAACTGCTACGTAGACAATATTTACATAAACAAGCATTATGATAGGTGATATACACAGAATACGGAGGCATGCTTATGCATGTAGATACATTCCAAAATTTTGTAGCAAAAGAAACTGCTACGTGGACAAAACATTGTGGTATCTGATATACACAGATTGCCGAGGCATGCTTATGCATGCCTCTACAATACAAAATATTTAAGGGAATGAAACTGCTACGTAGACAATATTTATGTAAACAAAAATTTTGATAAGTGATATCTACAGAGTACAGAGACATGCTTGTGCATGCAGATACGTTACAAAGTTTTGAACGGAATTTGATATATACAGAGTACAGGGACATGCTTATGCATGCCTCTACGATACAAAATGTTTACGGGAATGAAACTGCTAAGTGGACAATATTTACATAAACAAGCATTATGATATGTGATATACACAGAATACGGAGGCATGCTTATGCATGCAGATACATCTGCACTTGAGATATCAAATCCTTCGAATGCAGAATACGATGAGATGCTAACAGGCGATGAGGATCACTTTTTAGCGGTGTCTTCGCAGCCAACCACAGCAGACCATCGAAGAGAGGTAGCAATCAAACCTCAAATAGAAATATTGAGTGTTGAAATACTACCAAAAATAGATATACCTCTTTTTCTTGCAATGTATGGAGACGATCAATTGTTGTTAGAGGCAGCGGATGTAGTAGAGGCAAATTTAAATTGAGGTATAAATAAAAAATATATACCTAATTTGATAAATATTACATTTTAATAAAAATTAAAACAATGCATATGTTTAAACAATGGTTCATTCATTCATTCAAATGGTCAAGGGAATATTTGGGCACAAAGAATAAACGCTTATTATTTGTTTGTATGTATATGCGTAAATGAAATAAATTTCTAGATATTTATGTACGCATGAATATGTAGACCTTATCACATTTTATACTGACCAGGAAAGCAAGAAAGCGGACTGTCATACAGACTCACCAATCGTCACACACACAGACTGTCTGAGAGCCAGACATTCCAACCGCCACTCAGAACACAAAAAACACACACACACTTAAACATAGCACAAATATTCATATTCTACAAAATACAGAAATCGCACCACCATCCAGATCCCCAAATAAAATCCATCGATGATCGTCATGTATAAAATAAACAAAACATCAGTTTCAATATTTATGCAATAGTAATTTTTTTTTCACAACGTCTTCAAGATCAGAATAATCAAATTATTCCTCCAGACTCAAGCATTGCAAGCAAAAAAGTAAAAAAAAAAAAAACACTGAATTGCTGGACGACAAATCTTAAGTAAACACACCAAATTTTAATAAGCAAAAAAATAAAAGAAAAAATCTCACTCCAGCAAGAAGGAACGAACCACAAACATTAAGGGGATCCATATATAACTACTACACTTTTTAAATAGTGTAATTCCTAAAAATGCTTCTAAATTTTTTTATTCACCAGGCGTACACAGTGTAAATGGACAGACAGAAATTCCCACGCTCACATACCGACGGACATGTATTCTCAAGGTCACATATGGACAGACACAAATTCCCACGCTCACATACCGACGGACATGTATTCTCAAGGTCACATATGGACAGACACAAATTCCCACGCCTACCCCAACATTTTATTTAAAAAAAACAACAATGTGAACGCCCCTATTAAACCGTGGGAAAAAATACACACACGAACACACACAAAATGAAATTTGAGAATTTTGTGAAATTTGAGAATTTTGGCAATTAAAATTGAAAAATTTCAAATTTAATTGCTGAAATTTAATATTTTTAATGGTAACAGCACATACAGTTCCCTACTACTCATAAAAATTGAATTTGAAACAGCAACAAATATTCCAGCAAAAACATCAGCTTACTGCGTTCTTATTCATGACCGCGTAATAGAATACATACCAATAAAAGGTCAAGCCCGGAAGGTCTTATAAATTAAATAACATGGATGGTGATATTGTTTTTGTAGACTTGCAAGGTTTCAAAAATAATTCAAATAACTTCATCGCAAAAGAACTAGCTGTAGTTTTCAGCAACAACGAATACCTCAATTTCATCATAAAACCTCATTTTGATTTCGTATGTTTATCAGCCAAAAAAAAGAGAGAAGCAGTTTGTTTAACAAAAAACTATCATCATATTAACTGGAATGATGGATCAGTCTCATTTCAAAGCGTTTGCAAGTTTTTAAAATCCAATATAAGAAATTCACTAATATATGTTAAGGGGGAAGAGAAGAAAAAATGGCTGGAAAAAATTATTCATCAAACAGTTTATAACATTGAAGAAATTAATTTTAAGCAAATGGAAAATAAACATTCATAATATCTCTATTGTAACTATCACGACTATGGTGTTTGTGCCTTAAGGAATGCAATTTTACTTAAAAACGAAAATGCTCACAAGCTTTTAAATAAATGCTTATGAAAATTAAAATAAATGTTTTTGTATTTCAAATAAAAACCTACATACATATTTTTTTTCAGAGAACACACAAACAAACAAACACAATGGTTCATTCATTCAAATTGTCAAGGGAATATTTGGACACATAGAATAAACGATTATTATTTGTTTGTATGTACATATATGCGTAAATGAAATAAATTTGTAGATATTTATGTACGTATGAATATGAACATCTTATCACATTTCATACTGACCCATTTGCGCTAAATCCAGGAAAGCAAAAAAGCGGACTGTCATACAGACTCACCAATCGTCAGACACACATACACACACAGCCTGTCTGACAGGCAGACATTCCAATCGCCACTCAGAACACACAAAAACACACACACTTAAACATAGCATAAATATTCATATTCTACAAAATACAGAAATCGCACCACCATCCAGATCCTCAAATAAAATCCATCGATGATAGTCATGCATAAAATAAACAAAATATCAGTTTCAATATTTATGCAATAGTAAATTTTTCTCACAACGTCTTCAAGATCAGAACAATCAAATTATTCCCCCAGACTCAAGCATTGCAAACAAAAAACAAATAACTGAATTGCTGGACAAAATATCTTAAGTAAACACACACCAAAATTAAAAACAAACAAAAAATAAAAGAAGAAATCTCACTGCAACAAGAAGAAACGAACCACAAACATTAAGGCCATCCATATATATCTACAACACTTTTGAAATAGTGTAATTCCTAAAAAAATGTTCTAATGTTCCTAAAAATTTCTTATTTTCTATTAGGCTATAGCACACATAGACAGACAGAATTCCTAAGCTCACATATGGACAGACACAAATTCCCACGCTCACATACCGACGGACATATATTCCCAAGGTCACATATGGACAGACACAAATTCCCACGCTCACATACCGACGGACATGTATTCTCAAGGTCACATATGGAAAAACACAAATTCCCACGCCTACTCCAACATTATAAAAAAACACTCTATTAAACCGTGGGAAAAATACACACACACACACAAAATGATATTTGAGAATTTTGCTGAAATTTGAGAATTTTAATTGTCCTGGCACATACAGTATTCCCTACCAAAGTAATGGTTGCTAATCACAAGACAACCTACACCTAACGTATCAAACTAATCAAATAACTTAATATACCGACGTAGCGTAGGCATGAAGCCACATTTTGTATGGAAAATGTGATACCGAACCATCCAAAACATACTATTAACTAATATTACAGATATGCCGCGATGGTACTTCATTTACTTCTGAATTCGCGCGACAACGTTTAAAAATACATTGTATGCTGCTCATCTCTGATAACGTCTTCATACAGGTAAAATGGTATTTTCTCTTAACGTGCTGTATTGAACATGTAGCTATTGTTGTATCTAATTTTTTAACCTTTTTTCTTTTAGTAATTAATAGATTTGTTTAAGTTTTGAGGTTATTTTATATTATTATATATTTCGATATTTCGCTAGCCTTCGGTTAGCTTCTTCAGGAAATTATTTTATATTGTCAAAAATTTTCTTTTCAATTATATATATAAACATTTTTTTAACAACATAAATCAAAAATTGTTTATACTAAAAAATACTAACTCTACAATGTATAAAAAGTATAAATAAGTTAATTTTAAATATTAAAACATACTAACTACAAAATTCATAAATATTATAAATTTTATTTATATATAATAAAGTAAAGAAAACGATGTGTATTTGTTAACAAACAATTCCTTTAATGTTTTGTTATCGATATTATTAATATAAAAAAGTTTTAACATAATACAAGAATAACTATGATCAATATGATCTTAATATGTATAATATATATGATCTTAACATATGCATACAGCGCAAATAATTTAACATAATAATCATTATTATCGATTTTTTAATTGTAAACATGCATGCATATGTAAAAATATTATATATATTGTGTGAATAATTTCACATAAACAATTAATTCTAATAACTTAATTTCTATGAATTAAATATCTATAGTTTTGAGCTAAATTTTCAGTATCTATTTTAAAGTTCATTCTTTCTCTAACAGGTATATTAATAATTTCTAACATTTCTAACAGAAGTCTTCGTTTATAATTGTTTTCTGTTCTTAAAACTGATGCATTTTCAAAGTCTGGATAGTGATTAAATTTAAAACAATGAGATGATAATGCAGTTTTTTCAGAATTAATGTGTCTATATATTTGATTACTCTTATGTCCTGCTATTCTGGTTTTAAATTTATTCTTTGTTGTACCTATGTATACCTCTTTACAATTGACAGATCCATTTATTTTATAAACTATATTTGACCTATCCAATTTTTCTACTCTATCTTTCATTTTACTCAACAGTTTATTGTTTGTGCAATATGTTCTAAAAGCCATTTTATATTTTTGAGTATCAAATATTTTTGATTTTTCTAGTCTCTCTGACATTTCTGGTATATAAATTAAGGATTTATATAATTTTGGTTCTGTGTTATTATTTGTTATATTTTTCTTATATTGATTTATTAAACTATAAATTAACTTTTCTGGAAAATCATTCTCAATAAGAATTTCTCTAATTTTCTTCCTATTTTTTATATGAAATACGTTATCACTAATTGTTAAGACTTTTTCTATCAAGTTTTTTGCTGTGTTAATTATAATTCTCTTACTATATTTAGAGTAATAATTAATTATCCTACTTGAAGCTGTTGGCTTTTGATACCAATCCATTACTATATTGTTATCTCTTCACATAACTAATGTATCTAAATAAGGAAACTCTAAATTACATTCTCTTTTAATTGTAAATTTAATATTACTATTAAAACTAGTTAATATATTTAGCATAACCTCAATTCCATTCTCAGATATAATACAAAACAAATCATCTACGTATTTTGTAATAAATTTAGGTTTAATATTAAGATTGTTAATACATGTATTTAACAACTTTTCCATAACAATGTCTGCTACAACTGGTGATCCTGGACAACCCATAGGTAATCCTTTTGTTGAAAATAAAATTTCTCATCATATATAAAATATCTATTGTCATCTATACAAAGTTTTAAAATTCTGCAAAAGAAATTCTTATCCATCTCAGTAAATGCTTCCACTAAAGTCCACTTTTCCTCTATTGTATTTATAGCCAAGTCTATTGGTACGTTTGGAAACAAAGATACTACATCAAATGAAATAAACCTATCATTAGTATCTAACTTAATTTTCTTTAATTTCTCTTTGAATATATATTTAGTTTAATCGTTGACCTGTTGTATTATAATAATATTATTGTTTTTTCGTTCGGCTATAGGCCAGGCTTTTAACAATCAATAAACACTAAATATTTTTTGATTATTTAATCTTTATTTAATGTTATTTTTCCCAATATTTCGAATAGCTTCGCTATTCATCTTCAGGGGAACACTGTTGGGTACAAAACAATAAATGATAAACATTAAAATTTATTTTTGATTATTTTTAATAAATTTACAATTACATACATGTAAATTAAAAATTAAATAAAATTAGATTTAATTAACATATTTTCAATATGTCGATCGTCTGTAGTCCTTCGCTGCGAAAACTGATTTGTTTATGTTTTTTCTTGTGTTTGTTTATCACACTTCTGTAAATTTGAGCGCATTTCTCTGTATCTTGTTTACAGTTAAGTATTTTCTCTGCAGGAACGTCAATTATGTGTAACATCTCGAAAGTAAACCTCCTGGAATAATGGTTTTCTTGTTGTAATATTTTTACATTATCAAAATTTGGCACATAATTTTCCTTTGCACAGTGGGCCGCAAGTGCAGTTTTTGCTCCATGGGTTTGTTTTTCTTCAGTTTATTTTTAGTTGTTCCTACGTATTTCTTATTGCATGTGCCTGAGCCGTCACCGTTGCAGTTAATACTATATATAACGTATCATTTGTCCTCTTTCTTTAATTTAGTATTTTTGTGTTACTATATAGGCTCTACATAGTATTATTCGTCTTAAATGCAAGTTGATATTTCTCAATGTCATAAGAATCTGAGTTTTTTAACCTTTCAGAAAAACCTTTTATATATGTTAGTCCTTTATAATACTTTGTATTAGTCTCTCTTCTTATTGTTGTGTCACTCTTTTTATATATTAAATTGTTTATAATAGTTTTCGGAAAATCGTTCATGTCTAAGATTTCTTTTATTTTTCGTAAATTTTCCTCATGATACCTTTCGTCACTAATGGTCAGTACTCGTCTGATGAAACTATTTGCTGTGTTTATTATAATTCTTCTGGGATGTTTGGAATGGAAATTAATCAGACGACCGGATGCAGTGGATTTTTCATACCAGTTGACTGTCATCATATTTTGGTGTCTACTAACAATTGCATCTAAATATGCTAGTTTACTATCTCTTTCCGTTTCCACTGTAAATTGTATTTGTGGGTTAAACGCATTTAAAACATTTAGAACTTCATCTGCCGTATCTCTATTTATGATAGCAAATATGTCATCTACGTATTTTGTTAATAATCTGGGTTTTATTTTTAATTTTGTAAGGGATTGATCCAGTAACTCCTCCATAACAATATCGGAAACAACTGGTGATACAGGTGATCCCATCGGCATTCCCTTAAATTGTCCGTAAATTCGTTCTTCATATTTAAAATAACGGCTGTCTTTGATGCAAGACCTTAGTAACTCCATGAAAAGGTATTTTTGTATTTTTGTGTGTTGTTGTAGTATGTCCCACTTATTTTCTATTGTTTGTAGTGCAAAATTTATAGGTATGCTCGGAAATAGCGATACTACGTCATATGATACCATAATTTCATTACTGTCTAATCTCTTATTATTTACCTTTGATTTGAATTCCACTGCGTCTCTTACATATTCTGATATTGTTATGGAGGAGTTACTGGATCAATCCCTTACAAAATTAAAAATAAAACCCAGATTATTAACAAAATACGTAGATGACATATTTGCTATCATAAGTAGAGATACGGCAGATGAAGTTCTAAATGTTCTAAATGCGTTTAACCCACAAATACAATTTACAGTGGAAACGGAAAGAGATAGTAAACTAGCATATTTAGATGCAATTGTTAGTAGACACCAAAATATGATGACAGTCAACTGGTATGAAAAACCCACTGCATCCGGTCGTCTGATTCCATTCCAAACATCCCAGAAGAATTATAATAAACACAGCAAATAATTTCAGCAGACGAGTACTGACCATTAGTGACGATAGGTATCATGAGGAAAATTTACGGAAAATAAAAGAAATCGTAGTCATGAACGATTTTCCGAAAACTATTATAAACAATTTAATATATAAAAAGAGTGACACAACAATAAGAAGAGAGACTAATACAGAGTATTATAAAGGACTAACATATATTAAAGGTTTTTCTGAAAGGTTAAAAAACTCAGATTTATATGACATTGAGAAATATCAACTTGCATTTAAGACGAATAATACTATGCAGAGCCTATATAGTAACACAAAAATACTAAATTAAAGAAAGAGGACAAATGCAACGTTATATATAATATTAACTGCAACGGTGACGGCTCAGGCACATGCAATAAGAAATACGTAGGAACAACTAAAAATAAACTGAAGACCAGACTAACATCTCATAAATCAGACATAAGAATGAAAAACAAACCCATGGAGCAAAAAACTGCACTTGCGGCCCACTGTGCAAAGGAAAATTATGTGCCAAATTTTGATAATGTAAAAATATTACAACAAAAAAACCATTATTCCAGGAGATTTACTTTAGAGATGTTACACATAATTGACGTTCCTGCAGAGAAAAGACTTAACTATAAACAAGACACAGAGAAATGCGCTCAAATTTACAGAAGTGTGATAAACAAACACAACTAACAACATAAACAAATCAGTTTTCGCAGCTAAGCACTACAGACGATCGACATATTGAAAATATGTTAATTAAATCTAATTTTATTTAATTTTTAATTTACATGTATGTAATTGTAAATTTATTAGAAATAATCAAAAATTAATTTTAATGTTTATCATTTATTGTTTTGTACCCAACAGTGTTCCCCTGAAGATGAATAGCGAAGCTATTCGAAATATTGGGAAAAATAACACTATATAAAGATTAAATAATCAAAAAATATTTAGTGTTTATTGATTGTTAAAAGCCTGGCCTATAGCCGAACGAAAAAACAAGAATATTATTATTGATTATTACTCTAAACATAGTAAGAGAATTATAATTAACACTGCAAAAAACTTGATAGAAAAAGTCTTAACAATTAGTGATAACGTATTTCAAATAAAAAATAAGAAGAAAATTAGAGAAATTCTTATTGAGAATGATTTTCCAGAAAAGTTAGTTTATAGTTTAATAAATCAATATAAGAAAAATATAACAAATAATACAAATAATAACATAGAACCAAAATTATATAAATCCTTAATTTATATACCAGAAATATCAGAGAGACTAAAAAAATCAAAAATATTTGATACTCAAAAATATAAAATGGCTTTTAGAACATATTGCGCAAACAATAAACTGTTCAGTAAAATGAAAGATAGAGTAGAAAAATTGGATAGGTCAAATATAATTTATAAAATACCATGTACAGGTAATGGATCTGTCAATTGTAAAGAGGTATACATAGGTACAACAAAGAATAAATTTAAAACCAGAATAGCAGGACATAAGAGTAATCAAATATATAGACACATTAATTCTGAAAAAACTGCATTATCATCTCATTGTTTTAAATTTAATCACTATCCAGACTTTGAAAATGCATCAGTTTTAAGAACAGAAAACAATTATAAACGAAGACTTCTGTTAGAAATGTTAGAAATTATTAATATACCTGTTAGAGAAAGAATGAACTTTAAAATAGATAGTGAAAATTTAGCTCAAAACTATAGATATTTAATTCATAGAAATTAAGTTATTAGAATTAATTGTTTATGTGAAATTATTCACACAATATATATAATATTTTTACATATGCATGCATGTTTACAATTAAAAAATCGATAATAATGATTATTATATTAAATTATTTGCGCTGTATGCATATGTTAAGATCATATATATTATACATATTAAGATCATATTGATCATAGTTATTCTTGTATTATGTTAAAATTTTTTTATATTAATAATATCGATTACAAAGCATTAAAAGAATTGTTTGTTAACAAATAAACATCATTTTCATCGCATTATTATATATAAATAAAATTTATAATATTTATAAATTTTGTAGTTAGTATGTTTTAATATTTAAAATTAACTAATTTATACTTTTTATACATTGTAGATATGTATTTTTTAGTATAAACAATTTTTGATTTATGTTGTTAAAAAAATGTTTATATATATATATATATATATATATATATATATATAATTGAAAAGAAAATTTTTGACAATATAAAGTAATTTCCTGAAGAAGCTAACCGAAGGCTAGCGAAATATCGAAATATATAATAATATAAAATAACCTCAAAACTTGAACATGTAGCTATATATCTGTGTATGTACATATGAGAGTAGTGTCTTATGTGTTTTGATTAGGTAAAAATGTACGTGCAAATATATGCTGTGGTTATTTTTGAATATAAAACTACTCAGCAGCCAAATCCTCCTTTGAATAAAACTACTATATGGATTTTGATGCGCTAAGCTCAAATCCATTTACGGTTTTTTTCATCAGGTTCGGATTTTTTTCATGGGCGTGGCAATTTTTTTCTATAAATTAGCCAGGTACGTTGACATATTTCACCCTAACTCGAGAAGCAGTTCCAATTTTAAAAAGTAAAACATTAGAAGATGTGTAACAAAACTGTATTCATTCTAGTCCTGTGTAATTTTTCTCTATCTCTCATCGCTTTGGATTTATTCAAAAATTATTCGAGAAAAAAATTTTTTTCTCGCAAATATAAAACATTTTGCACATTGTTCTGAGAGCGACAGATCTTAGAAATAAAAAAATCTATAAACCATCGGTTAAAAAATTTAGGTTTTATTCTCAATTTACCGCAGGTACCCAATATTGTAATGCAACCAACCTTATATATGACGATAGCATTTCGTTGGGTGAGCAGGTAATGAAACTAAAGTAAGTGTATATTAAAAATTATATCATAGTATTTTTCATTTAACTATGATTTCAAATCGAGAAAATTAGCGTAGATTCTAGTATTTATTGTAGCAGTATATATAGAAGTTGATGGACCACAAGTAAGTCAGTTTTAATTTGAATATCTTGCTGTTAAAACCGGCAACGATAAGTAGATCTTATAATGTGCTTTGTTATTGTGTAAGGTAGTAAAGCAATTAAAGAATCCACCAATGAATGCATTGACAAAATGTCAAAAATTTTCAACAAATCTCCAAACTTATTTTGTTATGTATGTGGCGATCTAACTTTAAGTTCTCAACGGCAGACAATAACTTCCCAGATTAAAGATGCTAATCACAGTTATTTTCGATGATAGGCTAAAAATTAGCTGCCGAAAATATGTTGTAATAGATGTGCAAGGTCTTTAAGAAGTTGGTTAAGAGTCATAAGCCTTCGCCGTTTATGAAGCCAGTGATTTGGAGTGAACCACAAAATCTTAGAAATCATTGCTACTTTTGCTAAACTTAAACCAAGAAACCAAAAATAAAGTTATATAGCCAAATACTTCATGAGTCAAACGACCAGCTTAGAATTAAATATTTACCTCCATTGCCTCCTACAAAATATGAAGAGGATGGGCTTTCTGCAACAACTGAACCAATTACGTCACCATAGGTATTTCTTCGCATTCGTTTGGACGTCCAACGAGCAAACCTTATTTTCTGAATCAAACTGATCTGAATAACTTGGTTCGTGAATTAGGGCTCTTGCATCCAAATTAAAACAATCGAATTTGGTTCAAAAAGAGGTGAAAGTCTAGTACTTTCGAAATAGATAACAAGCTTTTTTGCGCCGTTTCAGCTGAGAGGAAGATTTTGTATTTTGCGGTAATGCTGATGGTTTACTTCACAATGGGAACAAATTTCCATCGGTCTTACTCGCATATGCAAGAAATATGAAAGAAAGCTATCCGTATGAATGACAATCTCAAAGACAAAGAAGGCTTTCAGTTTGACATGTTTAGTTTTTTGTTTAATTATTTTGCTTTGTTTTAGTCAATTTCTTATTAAAAGTGCAAGAAATCCTTTTAAAAGTAATTATAATTAAATGTTGTTGTATATACATATTTTATTTATTTGTTTTTATTTGCCTACGATAAAATAAGGTGTGATCCCGTAATCTACATTGGGTGCCCGCGGGCGCCCAATCTTGCCCAAAACTGTTCCCGTACTCAAAGTTTGGTCAAGTGAGAGAGATTGTGAGGGAACAATACTCTTTTTCTTCTTGCACGAAATAGCCCAAAATATTTGTTCGGCCAGATTGGGAAAACAGTCTAACAATAAGCTGTTTTGAAAAGATAGACAATCAAAAACTGCAAAAGACAGCAAAAATCTATTATTAGAGATTTTAAATAAAGATTGTAATAAAATAAGAGTAAAGGGCGAATAAACTAAGTACTGCTTGAGTTTAACTTCCATGCAGACACCATATACCATGTATTAAAATTCAAAACATTTCGATGTTTTCTTTTGCTAAGGAAATTTGGCTTTTTCTGTTCCCGTACTTTTGTACATTTTTAACAATATGTAAGAGAATTTTTTGCTCACTCTTCCTCACTTTACCGAACTTTACCCAAAAAGTACGGGATCACACCTATAATGTACAACAACTAAAGTAAAATAGTAGCTACTATTGCACACTAGATTTTTATTGCTGAGTGTAAATCTATGCAGCTGTTAAGTTTTTCTGTACTTCTTCCCGCTTGTTCGGAAAGACTGCTATAGACAGTTTTTCTGTAATAAATTCTTCACTCACAATTGCCAGTATCTACTAGAGCTGTACCGAAATGAGTCAAACGCTCGTTTTTGACAAGAACCTCTAATCAAACCCATTTAAATTACATGGGTTTGATTAGAGGTTTTTGTCAAAAACGAGCGTTTGAGAGCTTTTGATTCAGTTCGGTACAGCTCTAGTATCTACTTGGTGTATATATAAGCAAGCGAAAAAAAATTCTTTTTCTGTCATATTCTATTGTTTACGCGTAAAAAGAAAAATATGTGCAATAGCCGAAGCACAACTGAAGTCAAACACGACCTATTACACTGCTCAGCAGCCAAATCCTCCTTTCAATAGAACTATGTGGGACTATATGGATTTTTATGCACTAAATTCGAGTCCGTTTTCGGTTTTTTTCATCAGGTCCAGATTTTTTTTATGGGCGTGGCAATTTTTTGCCCCTAAATTAGTCAGGTACCTAGACATATTTCACCCGAACTTGGGAATGAGTCAGCCGATTTTAAAAGGTAAAATACCAAAAGATATGTAACAAATCTGTTTTTATTTTAGTTAAACACAATTTTGCTTTATCTCTATTGTTTTGGAATTATTCAGAAATTAATCGAGAAAAAATTTTTTTTCGTGAAAAACTCGAAATTTTTTTCAGATTAAAAATAGAATTTAAAATAATTTAAAGCAATTTTTGGCCCCTAAATTAGTCAGGTTCCTAGACATATTTCACCCGAACTCGGGAATGAGTCATCCGATTTTAAAAGGTAAAACACCAAAAGATATGTAACAAAACTGTTTTTATTTTAGTTTAGTTCGCGAAAAACTCAACATTTTGCACCTTTGTCTAATAGCTACAGATCTAAGAAATAAAAAAAGCTATAAACTATGAGTCAGTTTTAATTTGATATCGTGCGGTTAAAATCGGCAACAGTAAATATATTTCTTATTGTGTAAAGAACTAAAGCAATGAAAGAATCCACAAAAGCTTTCATATTACGAAATGTCAAGGATTTGTAACAAATTTTCAAACTTATTTTATTATCAAAAAGGCCTGTTCTCTATTTCGAAAGTACGAGACTTTCGCGTCCTGTTGCACTAAATTACATTGTTTTAATTTTTATGCGAGAAGCTGGGACTTGTTCTTGAGAGCCCTAATTCACGAATTAAGTTATTCAGATAATTTTGATTCGGAATATTAGGCTTACTTAATGGATTTCCAAATGATTTTAACTGCACGATGTCAAATTAAAACTGACTCACTTATTGTCCATCAATTTCTGCATATACTGCTACAATACATATTAGAATCTACCCTAATGTTCTCGATTTAGAATTAGAGCTTAATGAAAAATACTATATTATAATTTTTAAAACCAAAAACCATGCAAAATACCGTTGTACCCTAGTTCCATTACCTGCTCTAATAGGGAAATGCTATCCTCATACATATGTTAGCTTGGTTGCATTACAATATTAGGTACCTGTGGTAAATTGAAAATAAAATCTAAATTCTTTAACCGCTTTTTATGTTTTACAGCCTAATATACAGAACTAATATACAGAAATACATTTTCAATAACACAATTAAAACTATTTTAGCCTAACGACGTTACCATTTTTGGACTTTTCATACCAAATTCTTACGATTTGTTTTTAGTTGATCAAATATGTATTTTTCAATATGTTTGTGTATGTACAAGTTCAATGAAGTTGCAAAAATATTTATATAATAAACCAATTAACAAAACTTAGTTAAATGTTGCTCTAAGTGTTGTTTAAAATGTTTCACGAGATTTAGGGATTTTTCGGAGCATCAAAAATATATATGTATAGGAATTAAGAAAAGAAGTATAAGCGACAACGCTGGTTTTTACAGGCTAGAATACTGTGTGCAAGAGTAAGACAATAAATTTGTCAACCTTTTGTATAGAAAAGATTCTAAATTAAAGAAAAATTAAGTAAAATGTACAATATAATATAAAATTAAATAAAGTGAATTTTGGATACTATTGTCATCCTTGCGTATTATGATGACCACTGATGATCTTTTGGGAAACGGAGAAAAGGATACTGTAAGAGGTAAATCTCTCTTTTGTATTATGTGCATGTTCTTTGGAAAAATTTTTAGCGGTTATACTTTATTCTTATATTGCAGCTGATGACAGTTTTCTGGCTTTCTAGGAAATGTTGGAATTAGCTGTACGGGAGATGTTGATTTCATTTTGTTGGGCGGTGATTTATTTCACAATGATGTGCCAAACCAAAATGCATTGCACAAGTAAGTTTAGTTTTAAAGAAAAAAACAAGGTATAAAACTAAATTTATTTCCATCTTTAGATGTATGAAACTATTGACAATGTATACCCTTGGTTATCGTTGAATTTTCAAACCATAAATGAAACGGTTAGTTAAGAGGATTTCAACCTGAATATCTTCATACGAGTATACTCATACATAGTAATCACGACGATCCTAGCGTTTTTGGTGGATTGTTCTTTGGGTTTGTTGTCTACCACGGGGTTATATAATTATTTAGGTCGATGGACTGATATCAGTAAGTTTTGTGTATGTTAAAATATAAAACAAGTATACTTGTATGTATATAGAAATAATAAATTTGCGATAAATTAATTCAAATGATATTAAATACGTTTTATTTCCTCGAATTTGGTTAGGTAGGATTGTTAGCAACCCCATCATCGGTGACACCATACCCGTCAATGGTGACCGGTCAGCAGTGAAATCATACCAGTTACTAGTGAAAAATTTATATAGAACAGTAACATTAGAGTAAGTAGTTTGAATAGATGTTCTACAGGCGATTATATATACACAAGTTAGAGAGGGATGCAAGATCGCACGCACGCAAAAGTTTCAGTCAGTTTTTTCATTTTGGCCTTAATAAATTAATAGAAACTTTGTTCTACGTGCTGACCGAAACTTGGTCAGCAGTGCCAGTCATATGACCGGCACTGTTCTTGTACAAAAGTATTCAACAACAATTGAATACTTTTTTTGCAGCACCGTTTTTTATTCCTATTCAACGTATGCATAATAGTCAGTGTGGCTATTTTGGCATTTTTGCGGCTTCTTTTTTTTAACGTAACTGTAAATTTTCCATTTTGCAGTTAACATTTTTGGATTATATATTTAGCATATTTAAGTATTCTTTATTTTATTCAATATTTTAATTTATTCAAAATATTAATCTTATGCCCAATAAATCAGTTGATATTTAAATATAGTTTTTTTTATGAAAATTTCAACTCTATTTAAATACGCTTTCAATTTTACAGTCAGAATTAAATACTTCAATTAATTTATGCGAAAAATGCGGCAGCAGCATGAAATATGTAAACCAAAATCGCCATTGTTCAGAAAACAGGTGTTTTGCTTGTTATTCAAAGTATTTCAAGTGTTCTGCATGAAATTATTTAAGTTTTTCAATTGTCTTAAGAATCCATTTGTACAATAAATATTCTTTGATTGATTTTTGGCTTTATTATATTGATAATTAACTTAATTTTCTTAACTTTTTAAAATGTTTTAGTAAATTTTTCTCAACATCACAATGTTTTCGTTTTGTTAAAAGAAACAAAAGTCAAAGTCATATGTTTACTGTGCTCGATTTATAATACATTTAAATGGCCAATAAGAGGCATTTAAACCTGATTTAAGCTTGCGGTGAAAAACAAAATTTGGTATTTGAATAGCATTTAAAAATAAACTACATCTAAATAGCCACTGATTTATTGGGCATTAATTTCGAAACCAGTAGAAGATATAACAAAACTTGTAGAAGATACTACAGCTCTCAAACAGCAGTGGCAAAACTTTTCGCAAAACTGCGAAAGTTGAAAGGGTTTTCAGTGGAATGAATCTCATAAAAACGAAAATTCGAAATAGGATGATATTAAACACTATTAATTTCCTACTTTATGAGGTGTGGTTAGAAAAGAATAAATATATGTTACGAAAATTTTAAAATAACGAATGATCTCACTACAACTGTGATAAGAATATATAATTCTTCCAGTTTTTTTTACCTCTTCTTCATTGACAATATTCACTAATATTTTTAAGCTTAAAGTCTCTTTATTTTTAAATATTATAATTTCTTTTTCAATATTTCGTCGTCCTCTCTTTTACTTCTTCAGGAAATTAATTATTTTATTTGATTTGAAAAATTTTTTCTTAATGAAACAAATATATGAAAATTGTTTGTGAACGAAATACAAAAAGATTCAAACAAAATTTAAATTCATTCAAAATACATGAAAAATAATAAAAGACATAATTAATAATTCAAATATAATTGTTTTAAATATAAAGAGACCTTAAGCTTAAAAATTTTAGTGAATATTGTTGTTAACAATATATATTATAATGATATATCAAACTAATCTTCAGGAGCTAAAGAATATTCGTTCGATGACAAATTTAACTAACAATTTAAATTTATGATAAATTTATAATGAAAAATTTTGATATTATTATTTGTCGGCTGATTTTTTGAACGTCTCCAAATATGATTGACGAAAAAACGTCATTTGCTTTGTTTTATTTGTGTGAAGACATGGAGAAGTGCGCTGATAAGAAAAAATCAAAAAAACACACTACAACAATATTTTCTCCGGCTCCCAACTGTCAAACATATTAGTATTCAAACATATAGTATGTTTTAGAAAGCTGGAAGTTTGGCGCGAATTTACTTATTGCTTTTATTTATATACATAAAAAAGGTTAAAATTTTTTAACTTACCATAAGAAAAAGAAAAGTGTATAATTAAATTTTGAGCATACAATGGATAAATATTTCTTTATAATATAACTTTTATTATTATACGAGTACGTAATACTAATTTGTCTAATTTCAAAAATAATAGTACACCAGATGATGCGATACAGATTGAAGATGCTGCATCTCGTTTAAGCAAAAACTCAAAAAGAAAACTGCCAAATTATAATATATGATGGGAGGAACACCCATTATTCAAGGATTGGATCAGAAGAAGTGGTAATTTTATGCTTTTTGTAAGCCTTGTAACTCTGATATACTAGGTGGTATATCAGATTTATAGATTCATATTTTAAGATCAAAAGATCAAGCAGGTGCAAAAGCTATACAACTTCATTCAGGATCTAACTTATATTATTGTTATGTTTTAGAACTTCAATAAAAAAATTAAATTAAATTAATTACATACATACATATGTATATGTTTTATAATTTTTCGGAGACATATATTTGGGGTAACAGTTTTTTCTTCTAAAAACTACAAATCAGTTTATTTTCTCCATTTGTAAGTTTTTGTTTCAAAAAGAATATGGCAACACTGTCCATGCGTGATACCATTTATCCACTTATAGTACCATGGAATCTTAACAGCTCCACAGTAGTCACTCCTGATTATTTTTTATTGTTTGCTAATCTTGCGAAAAGTTCAAACCTAGTATTCTTTTAGCAGACATATACATATTTCTCAATCATAAATCAAAATGCATGACGAAGACCCTGCCCATAGAAATCTAAACAACAGCTCCGTTACACACTTGTCTGCCGGAAGCATTTCTGTAGCATACAACAAGTTTGCGGTACGAAGTATCTGTATGTATGAAAAGATATGATATCGAACATAATCACCATTGTTGGAATGGTCGAAAATTGCTGACCCAGTAGTCGATGCTATGGCACCTCTTCAAATTAACAAATATCAAACAGAGTGACATTCGCAACAGCTTAACAAGGTCGGTCAAATAACACGACAAGAGTAGACTATTGATAATATAACAAATTTGATTGGCTTGATCCCTTTCGGCACAAGAAACTCTTGGTGAAAGACATATACAGGTGCAGCATCTCTCTTCAAGTGCAAAATTTTTCGCTTTTCAATTATGTTCTTAAGCATATTTTAGTGTACAGTGGTGTCGACGTTCTATCTTGGCAATGAGTTCCACACCGAGTAATGTCCACTTCAGTGGCACCAAATTGTACCGTTACATCACCCACTACGACTTCATTAAATCTACTAAAGGACCTCCGTCATTATAGTCGAATTAACAACACAGCAGGCAACGATACTAGACTTATATTCTCAATTCGTCTTCCTGCCATCATTAAAGATTTGGATGCGAAATACCGTTTGGCCAAAATTTTAGAGCAATTTTGTTACATTACCGAGCCTAGAGGACCAACATAGAAATTTTGAATTCTTTACAAAATCGATACAACAGGGCAACGATATGATAATAACAATCAATTTAAAAAAATGGGAGTTTGGCAAAAGCGAGATCTGATTTCTAAGCCACCTGGTATACCTCCTGTATAAGAAAAAGTAGCTGCAATCAAAAATTTTTCAAAACCAAAAGTGGCATGCTAGAAGCTGCTCCCGAGATCTGAAAGACTAAATTAGCGAACGCAGCCATTTTATCGCACTTTTCTGCTGATGTAAGCGCAGCCTTGCATCAAAACATCGATGACATCCTCCATTAAAATTTAACTCGAAAAAGTCTACATGCACGCAGCAGAAATATTCCATTTCGTTTTCGACACTTGATAGCGTGCCAAGGCTGTTACATCGTCATCCACCATTAATATTCGCTTTTAAACAAAAGAAAATATATAACTGCGTAGAGTTCGACAGCTGGATTTTATCTGCTAATTTACGACGGGCAGCTGTACCACACATGTAACTACACATACTACAGAGGATTGTCTTTCACGCATCGAAACAATTAGTGGTATCGAATTTTGACGTATATCAGCTGCTCAACTTAACTTTGTTTAATTTCAAGAGATACATCAAGGGTGTGCAAACAAATTTGTTAATAATAGTTCGTGCGGAATGGAATGCAGTCCCTAAAATCGAAAGTGCAACAAAAGTTCAACGAAGTGCATCCCGCCACAAAAAAAATAATGTCTGGCCATATTAATATTGTCGGTACGTTGCCACTAAGAAGAGTTACCATATTATCTGAGAGTAATCGTCAGAAACAGTACCGATGCCTGATATGTCAACAGAATCAATAATCAAAACGAGACTTGAGTTATGAAGGACATTAAGAACTACACATCTTCGCACAACAGCGTACCACCCTCAGTTGAATGGTACTATTTAGAGATTGAAAGCAGCAAAATTAGTTCTTCATTTGTCAAGCGTTTTGGTTGGAATAAGAAAAGTTTTTAAGCCCGGCCTTAATTCTTGTACTCTTGGCAAAATTTTTAATAAAAAAATTTGCTGATAACTCCAGCGAACTCGTCTCCGATTTCCAACTCATATGCGATGCGCCGTATACATTACTAAAAGATCTAACACATTTTTCACAGACCGTAGCATTTTTTTATATTATCTTCCAACACTCACTTGACGCTCACAACGCTTCACAAGGATGAGGAATTGTAAGTATTAAAAAGTATACATAATTTCTCCCCCACAACGAAATTCAGTTACCTAGGTATTCCATCGTCCTTGAAGATGTGCACTGTTTCAAGTGGTCGTAGAACTGTTTTTCCTTTGATGTTAAGATAAGGCCGCCCTAGCGAGAGAAATGTTATGGCATCAGTTATCCACTTATACTATTGACTAAAAAATTACATCAATGCTCAACAGCTGTAAGATAGTCAATCCTTATTCTATTTACTATTCCTATTAATAATTGGCATACATTCTAAATTTTTCATACAATCTTACTTATTAAATTAATATAAAGCTTTATCGCTTCTATTGGTTTTGCATAAAATATGTCTTTTATATAATTTTGCTAAACAAAAAATGCTATATTTATATTTCTTGGAAACCATCACTAAATGTACCTTAGAACTATTCTGGGATCGAAATGGCAGCCTTGACAAAAAGGATATCGACCATAAAAATTATCTTCTTATACTCTTACTATTAGAGCATTTGCACATTTGCCATGTTTTGAAGATCATCTTGCTTAAATCGAAATTGCTAATGTACAATTTTTGGATATTTTGAAGTCAGTTTTCAAATTTTCACTCTCTTTTACAACTGCGATATGGATAGCGTGGCATGATCTTTTTATAGTGTTCCTGGTGCAATGGTTCACAATTCAATATAATAATGTCTTATTAGTACTGTTTCCAGTTAAGCTATATAAACTGGTTATTGGATTTTCTGTTAGGACTTTAAGAATTTCGACTTATTGTTTTTTAATTCAGATAGCACTTTGTTCAATTATTTAGCGAAAACTATTTCTGCTATGATATACACAAAAGTCAAGAATGTTTCAAAACGACGGTTTCAAAATCGTGGAACATTGAAAATTGTACATCATCAAAAGATACTAAACTCTAATATTTTTGGAGCTTGGATCATTCTATCTGTTCCTTCAATATTTAAGAGTTTCTTATATTATATTGTGGGAAAACTATTTATTTGATTGATTTATCAATATTTTCCGATAATTAGTAGCAATAGATTTAAGATGACGTGGCTAGCGGACGTATACATACTTTAGGAATTTTAGGCAGGCCATAGATTCTAAGCGCTTCCGTAACTGAACATTGCTGCAATTTTTTCTGTGTTAAGTATAGAAAATGGTTTTCTTCTCATATCACTTCCGCTGGTTCACATCTTATAGCTCGGTATGTACTGTTATCCTCTGACCTTGTATTCGTTTTTTTTTATTACAATTATTTTGTTACCTGAAACCGATTGTGTTAGAACTATATATTTGTGTTGATAAAAAAATAATATTTTTCTCTCTTTATACGCTGGTATTATATTCATATAGCAGTATATGAATATAATACCATATACTGCTAAGGTATTATATGGTATATAGGTATATAGGGCCATTATTACAACTTGGTGTTATTTAAAAGTGAGATTTTATCGGTCAGATAAACACATTTTCATTATTACAACTTTCCTTTAATCTAAGTATGTGCGATATACTACAGGGAAGTTCGACTTTGCGATAAGTTTTACCAGGTGGATTTATGTTTATATTACCATATTTTCTTATTTTTCAATATGGTAGCACCAAACATAGGTCTTCTTTTCTTGAAAAGTTTTTTGCCCGTCTTCTCACAGCTCGCACGATTGTTTCCTTAGATGCTGACATTTTTTATTTTATAACATAAAGTTATATTTTCACAACTAAAAGATGCATATATTCTTAAAAGGTAAAAACAAGTGTGTCGTTGCCACTACAATTTTTCGCGATCTATATAATCTTTCAAAATTAGTCGGTAATTGCTAGTTGTATTGCCACACAATAAGAAATATACATTTATCATTACCGGCAAGTTGCCATAACGAAAATTTGCTACCAGCCACTTTAGAGACTTGTTATGTTAACGTTGGCATTTACTACCACCAACGTTGTCGTCAATAATGGCCCTAAATGAACTGCAAACTCTTATCTTCTAAATATTTAATGTGTAAACATCTATATCGTCGCTAGGTAAAAGTTTTTTTCACACTGCCTTTTTCACGATGTAATCGTTAACCAATCGTAAAGCATTATCAAATCGGTGTGAGCTATGTATGAATGGATTAGTGTAATTATACGGACAACAAGAAGTAAAAAAGCTTAACAGCTAGTATGCAATAATAGCTACTAATCTTCACTAATTGTCGTGCATTATGTTATCATAGGCAAATAAAAACAGATAAATGAAATGAATACAAACACATTTAATTTTAATAACTTTTTAAAAGATGTTTTGCACTTTTAATAAGAAATTTACTAAAACAAAGCAAAATAAGGAAAACAAAAAACTAAACTTGTCAAACTAAAAGTCTTCTTCGTTTTTGTGATTGTCATTCATACAGACAACAAGAAGTACAGGTAAACTTAACAGCTGCATATAAAAACCATCTAGTGAGCAATAGTAACTACTAATTTTCACTAACGTATAATTGTGCTAGCGCTGTACAGTCCGAAAACCATTGCTGTAAAATAACTACATGCATTATATTTCAGTGAACAGCTGATTAATAGCTTGTCGACTGAAACAAATACAAAAAAATAAAATATTTTATAAAACACCAACAAAATTATAACTCAGAACATAAAAGAACACAAAGTGTATCAAAGCTAAATGGAGGTAATGTAAATTCTAATAAAATGTATATAAGATTCCAATATAAATTAAAATAAGTTTTATAGAGCTCAGTAGAAGAAAGAAGAGCCAGAAGCGCTTCTAATGAACGGGCCTATAGAGCGGGGAAGAACATCTACATGACTGCAATGTGTGCACAACAACAATGAAACGACGAACAACAATGGGAGCAACTACCACCACATGAGCAATTATCGCAGCAGGAACAACTGCCCCAACTGGAGTCACTAAAAGAATATACTAAGAGTATAAGTACTTGCAACTTAAAAAAAATTTTCATTTCTAGATGTTTACACATCTCCTCTGTGATCGGACTCACATTGCTTTTTTTATATAATTTCCCGAATTTTTTGTACATACTATTCTAGATTAGTAAAGACGTTTTATTAGAAGTATTTTTTCTCGAGAATATTATCCATCTGCATACTTCTAGTATATCTGTTGTGGTTTTGTTAAGAATATGATTTCCGCTAACTACAAAACGATTTATTTTTTCTTTAATTGTATTGAATTTTTTATATCTTCAATGATTCTTTTAATTTCAATAAGAAGAAAACACGGACAACTAAAGTAGTATGTTCGATATCACATTTTCCATACAAAATGTAGCTTCATGCCTACGCTACGTCAGCATATTAAGTTATTTGATTAGTTTGATACGTTAGGTGTAGGGTGTGTTGTGATTAGCGACCATTACCGGTGGTAGGGTGTAGTAGTAGGATACTGTATGTGCCAGGACAATTAAAATTCTCAAATTTCGGCAATTAAATTTAAAATTTTTCAATTTTAATTGCAAAAACTCTCAAATTTCATTTTGTGTGTGTGTGTGTGTGTGTATTTTTTCCCACGGTTTAATAGGGTGTTCACATTGTTGTTGTTTTTTTTATAATGTTGGGGTAGACGTGGGAATTTGTGTCTGTCCATATGTGACCTTGAGAATACATGTCCGTCCGTTTGTGAGCGTGGGAATTTGTGTCTGTCCATATGTGACCTTGGGAATACATGTCCGTCGGTATGTGAGCATGGGAATCTGTGTCTGTCCATATGTGACCTTGGGAATACATGTCCGTCGGTATGTGAGCATGGGAATTTGTGTCTGTCAATATGTGAGCGTAGGAATTCTGTCTGTCTATGTGTGTTATAGCCTAATAGCAAATAAGAAATTTTTAGGAACATTAGAAACATTTTTTAGGAATTACACTATTTCAAAATTGTTGTAGTTATATATGGATGGCCTTAATGTTTGTGGTTCGTTTCTTCTTGCTGGAGTGAGATTTCTTCTTTTAGTTTTTGCTTGTTTTTAATTTTGGTGTGTTTACTCAAGATATTTTGTCCAGCAATTCAGTTATTTCTTTTTTGTTTGCAATGATTGAGTCGGGGGGAATAATTTGATTATTCTGATCTTGAAGACGTTGTGAAAAAAAATTTACTATTGCATAAATATTGAAACTGATATTTTGTTTATTTTATACATGACGATCATCGATGGATTTTATTTGAGGATCTGGATGGTGGTACAATATCTGTATTTTGTACAATATAAATATTTGTGCTATGTTTAAGTGTGGGTGTGTTTTTGTGTTCTGAGTGGCGATTGGAATGTCTGCCTGTCAGACAGGCTGTGTTTGTCTGACGATTGGTGAGTCTGTATGCCAGTCCGCTTTTTTGCTTTCCTGGATTTAGCGCAAGTGGGTCAGTACGAAATGTGATAAGATGTACATATTCATACGTACATATTTCATTTACGCATATATGTGCCCAAATATTCCCTTGACCATTTGAAAGAATGAACAATTGTGTTTGTTTGTTTGTGTGTTCTCTGAAAAAAAATATGTATGTAGGTTTTTATTTGAAATAAAAAGACATTTATTTTAATTTTTTTTTTTTTTATAGTTCAATTATTTATTTCATTTATAAATACAATTCCTATTGATCATAGACCTCAGCGCCTTAAAGGCATTATTGAGGCAAGTTGGAAACAAAACTTAAGCACATATTACAATATTTACAAAAGAAATAAAAGAAGAAATTCAAAATACTAATTAAGATTATATGTATATAAAATTTATATATATATATATATATATATATATATATATATACATATATATATATATATATATATATATATATATATATATATAAAAAAATATATATATATATATATATATATATATACATATATATATATATATATATATATATATATATATATGTACACATACACATACATATATACACACATACATACATACATACATACTCATACATATATATGCATGTATATATTTATTTACATTTGTACAATTTAATTCTAAAAGATAAGTAGGAAGTAGTCTATGTGAGAAGTTCTTCAATGTTAGATAGAAGATAGCTTTTTAAAGAATTTTTAAAAACTGAGACTCTGTTTAATATTTATAATTGATGAGGTAGATTGTTAAATTCACGATACGCTGCTTGGTTAATTCTAATCTACATCTAGCAACAGTTAAATTGTTGCTATATGTGTGTTGAACAATGTTGTAGTGTATGAATTTTTATAAGCATTTATTTAAAAGCTTGTGAGCATTTTCATTTTAAAGTAAAATTGCATTCCCTAAGGCACAAACACCATAGTCGTGATAGTTACAATAGAGATATATTGAATGCTTAGTTTCCACTTGTTTAAAATTAATGCAGCCAATGTCTTCAATGTTATAAACTGTTTGATGAATAATTTTTTCCAGCCATTTTTCCTTCTCTTCCCCTTAACATATATTTGTGAATTTCTTATATTGGATTTTAAAAACTTGGAAACGCTTTGAAATGAGACTGATCCATCATTCCAGTTAATATCATGATAGTTTTTTGTTAACCAAACTGCTTCTCTGTTTTTGGTTGGTAAACATGCGAAATCAAAAGGAGGTTTTATGATGAAATTGAGGTATTCGTTGTTGCTGAAAACTACAGCTAGTTCTTTTGCGATGAAGTCATTAGAATTATTTTTGAAACCTTGCAAGTCTACAAAAACAATATCACCATCCATGTTATTTAATTTATAAGACCTTCCTTGACCTTTTATTGGTATGTAATCTATTACGCGGTTATGAATAAGAACGCAGTAAGCTAATGTTTTTGCTGGAATATTTGTTGCTGTTTCAAATTCAATTTTTATGTCGATTGGTCCGGGATTGAGCGTTTCGTTTTGGTGACTGACATCAACTACAATAATTGGAGCGTTATTTTTAAACTCTTGACCTGTTAGAAGAAGTTGGGGTTGTTTCATGTAGTAGCTTTGTTGGAATCTAGATACATACCATATAGAATCGCATTGCGCTCATTTTTGAATTTTATATTAAGATCCACTCTTCGTTCTACTTCTGTCGTCTGAAGAACAAATACGGATTGAATTTCATGTCGGAATTTTGACTTTATTTAAATAGCAGGTCAATTTTTGTTATTAAACTCACAAACAAAAAACAATAATAATAAACAAAAAAACAATTTAAATAATTGCCTACCTGGAAGTGACCCAAAAAAGGCTAATGACCGAAAAAGAAAACAAGTTTTATATTCTTATATTGGCATACATACCATAAACACACATAAAAGTAAAAACAACAAAAACAATAAAAAGCAAAAATCAGATTAAAAATTAATAAATGAGCTTAACGAACTCTCCGACTAGAGAGAGAAGGCTCAGCATAAACAACAGAAATGCATACATAGTGTTAAATTCTGATAATAACAATGAACAAAAGAACATTGATAATCCAATGTTAAATAATAAGTATTTAAGTGCAAAAACAACAAACACAAGTTTGAGTGCAAGTAGAAGTGCACCACAGTTAAACGAATTTTTGTTTACAGACAAAAGCAAAAAAATAGCAACACCAACGGTAAGCAAAGAAAACATTAACGAAAGGGGAAATACACCTAAAACAACAAGCAAAAGAGTGCTAACAGGTATGGATCGCTACATAACGATCACAAAACGTAAGTATAGCCCTCAGTCTGAAAAATTTGAACCAAGTTCTAAGCAGCCGAAGAACTCCGCGGCATCCCAAAATCGTTTCGCACTGCTTGACAATGCTGACGCTACAGAATTGACACCTGTATCTGCTAAAAATTTCAAACCGCCTCCATTATATTTTAGAGAGGCTACTACTAATGAATTAGTGAAAAAGCTGACGCAGGCAGTTGGTAAGGACAATTTTTACGTTGCGTCACTGAAGAAGGGCAACGTATTGGAAACCAAAATACAAGTGAACAGTGAAACAAATTATAGGAAGCTTGTTAATAGCCTCGATACTGAGAAGAAGAGCTACTATACATACCAGTTGAAAAGTGCTAAGGGCTTAATAGTGGTTGTAAAGGGTATTGATAGTTCGGTACCAGTGGCAGATCTACAAGATGCCCTAGAAAAAGAAGGCTATGAAGTAAAATCTGTTCATAATATTTTGAATAGAAATAAAATTCCTCAGCCTATGTTTAGAGTTGAGATTACTTTTAACTCTTCACATATGAAAAAAAAGGGTGACCCTCACCCAATTTACAACTTAAGGTATATTCTTAATCGCAAAGTAGTAGTTGAAGAGCCTATAAAGCGCAAAGGGCCACCACAGTGCCAAAACTGTCAAGAATTTGGGCACACTAAAAGGTTTTGTAAATTGCCATCGGTATGCGTCAGATGTGGAAACATCCACAAAAGCCTCGATTGTCCCCATGCCAAAAATGACTCCAAGGTTCTAAAATGCAGTAATTGCGGCGGCAACCACACAGCAAACTACCGTGGTTGTGAAGTTTATTTGCGCCTCAAGCAAACAGATTTGAAAAAACCAGTAAACACTCAGTATCGTAACACCGTACTTCAAAATCCACTACCTATGTTGCAACAACAAAGCCGTGGTCACACAAACGTAAATCACCCGCAATTGTCTTATGCACAAACGTTAAAAAAAGGTACGGCAGCCCCTGCAATTCCTAGCAGCGATGATTGTAATCGAAAAAATCCAACTTACTCCGGGAGTTTTGAAAACAATCCAAGCTCCATAGACAAATTGATACAAACCATGGACCGATTTATGGCAAGCATGGAGAGTATGTTTCAACAAATGCTGCAAAATCAAAGCATGTTAATGCAGATTTTGCTAGACAATAAAAAATGAACCGGTTACAAATATGTTTCTGGAACGCTAACGGCTTAAGCCAGCATAAAAATGAAGTTCAACACTTCCTGCACACACATCAAATAGATGTTTTGCTTGTTTCCGAAACCCATTTTTCGATCAAAAATTGTTTTCGAATAAATGGGTATTATATCTATGATACAAAGCACCCAAGTGGTAGAGCTTGTGGAGGTTCAGCAATTCTTGTTCATAAGGATGTCGACCATTTTCCAATGCCAGAGTATAAAACAGATCATATTCAGGCCACAACTATCAACATACCCGCCACAGGGATTGCAATATCTGCAGTGTATTGCCCTCCAAGGCACAATATTAATAAGGAGCAGTTCACCCATTTTTTTAAAACGTTAGGCTCAAAATTCTTAGCTGCTGGAGATTTTAACGCTAAACATACGTTTTGGGGCTCTCGCCTCGTTACTCCAAGGGGCAGACAACTTCTTGATACTGTTTTGTCCAACAACTTGGATGCAATATCCGCAGGACACCCTACATATTGGCCTACTGACTTAAACAAAATCCCCGATGTGATAGATTTTGCTGTATTTCGAAGTATACAACGCGAGCATATTTCGCTGCTTCCTTCCCTCGATCTGTCGTCGGATCATTCTCCAACCTTTTTAACGCTTTCCAATGCCCAGCAAAATTTAGATCAGAATGCTATTTATTTTCCAAACAGAAAGACAAACTGGCTTAAATATAAAATGTATGTAAGCGCACACCTGCCGCAAAATATTTCACTAAAAACTGATGATGAAATACAGTCGGCTGTGAACCAACTAACTAGTATACTGACTGATGCTGCTAAGGTTTCTACGCCCACTACCTCATTATATACAAAAAGGGGTACCAACGATCCAAGCCACATTCAAACTCTACTAAGAGAAAAAAGACGATTAAGACGCCAATGGCAAGAGTTTCGCTCGCCGACCTTAAAAACACAATTAAATCAATGCCAGAAGATGTTACGTGGGGCCCTTCAGAGGGAAAAAGAGCTAAACCTGAACAGATTTTTGGTGAATTTAGATGCCACCGAGAGGACGGACTACAGTTTGTGGAAGGCAGTCCGCAAAATGAAGTGCCCTACTGCTTATGAAGCCCCAATTCGCTTACATAATGGGAAGTGGGCGAAAAACTCCAGCGAGAAAGTTGAAGAGTTTGCCAATCACCTGGAGGCGGTTTTTGTTCCAAACGAAACGGACTCTTGTTTACCACCAACAGCTGTCCCAGAACGTGTTTTTGACCCATTAAAAATCCGCCTACCTGCTCTGAAGGCAGTTATACGTGGTCTAAACCCAAAAAAATCGCCCGGCAGTGACAAAATCACTAACGCTATGATCATCAACCTGCCGAATTCGGCTTTGAGAGTCGTTATGTTTATTTTTAATTCAATGTTAAGAACTGGATATTTTCCATTATCTTGGAAACAATCGGAAATAGTTATGATCCCCAAGCCTGGCAAAGACGTCACGCAGGTGACATCATACCGCCCAATCAGCTTATTGCCGGTTCTCTCAAAAATATTTGAGAGGTTAATATTAAAATCGTTATCACCGTATACTGACTCGGCTAACTTAATTCCCAACCACCAATTTGGATTTAGGAAAAAACACGGTACCATTGAACAAGTGCATAGAATTACGAATTTAATTCGTCAAACTTTTGAAAATAAGCAGTACTGCTCTGCACTATTTATTGATATATCACAAGCTTTCGACAGAGTCTGGCACGAAGGCCTTTTATATAAAATTTCACTACTGCTTCCTGAAAACGTCCACAAACTGCTCACTAGCTATCTAGCGAATAGGTCTTTTGTAGTACGATCAAAAAGTCTTATTCGTCAATCAAACGAATATCAGCTGGTGTCCCTCAGGGGAGCATACTCGGCCCATTTCTTTACTTATTATACACCGCCGATTTGCCTACAAATTAACTCACACACACATCCACATTTGCTGATGATACAGCGTTTTTAAGTATACATCAACATCCGGAAGTAGCTTCCCAACAACTTCAAACCCACATTACTGATTTGGAGAAATGGTTGAATATGTGGAAAATAAAAGTTAATACCTCGAAAAGTGTTCACATAACCTTTACATTAAGACACAAAAGTTGCGCACCGATTTCAATAAACGGGACAACAATTCCAGAGCAGAGCCAAGTTAGGTACTTGGGAATACATCTCGATCGGCGTCTGACGTGGGTTCACCATATTGCAGCCAAAATTACACAGCTGAAAATCAAAACCGCTCAACTTTTCTGGTTAACTGGGCCACACTCTTCACTGAACTTGGACCTCAAGGTACTCTTATACAAGGCAGCCTTAAAACCAATATGGTATTATGGTATCCAGTTGTGGGGTTCCGCCTCCGCATCAAATGTTGAAAAGCTACAAAGAAGACAGTCAAAGATTCTGAGAATGATTACGTGCGCTCCTTGGTACATCCGAAATAATAACATCCACTTGGATCTCAATATTCCTACCATCCGAGAAGAGATTAAAAAATCGTGTACGAGCTACATTGCAAAAGTTACTGACCATCCCAATCCATTTGCGAGGGACTTGCTTTTATTTGAGGGTCATAGGCGTCTGAAACGGGTGCAAACTTTTGATTTGGCAACATAATTTTCCTTTTATTTTTATTTCTATTTTTTATTATTCGAACTGTAAGTTGAGTGCTGCAATGGCAGTATCAACTTAAATATTTTGTTAGGCTAAGATTTTAATACTTATTGTGAATGACGTATAGTCAGATTCAATAATAAAAATTAATATATTTAAAAAAAAAAAAAAAAAAATATTAAGATCGTCGTATGGGTAAGAGGTTGAGTTTAAATGTACTTTTAAGTTAGTAAGATCACAATGAACAAACTTGTTCTCTTGTTGAAAGGCAATTAACACAAAACGAGGGCGTTCTTTATTAGCGGCCAGTTTTACATTCCATATGTGATTGGTGCCCGTATTAAGGTGTGGATTCATATGACAATCTCAACTACGGAATGCCATTGGTATAGCAGCACCATTATTAAGTAATTTTATCATATTCAATTTACTATGATCAGATAATTGAACATGTGGAATTCTCCATGATATTAGTGAAATTGTAAGTTTTGCTTTCTCAGTGGAAACATTCGAGTGTACAAGATCCTCATCGTTCTTATTACATAGAAATTAAAATTTCCATTTTGAAGATTTATTTCATCAAGTTTATTCCATCCAGAATTTTGCAACACAGCGCTTTCCGTAGGTGATAAAGAAACCAAATTTTTTATGGTACTGGTGGCTCCCAATTATCGTTGTTGTTAAAAGACTGAAGGTATGGTATGTATGTGTGATAATCCTTTTTAATTATATTTTCATCAGATATTGGTTTATCTAAACACATTTATTATTGAACTCATTTTGTTTTCAGTTTAATGTTCAGTGACTTGAGAAAACTCTTGTTTGCTGCTGTAAGCGATTTTTGACTAACAGATCTTTTCAATTGTTGCTTAGGTTGGAATGTTTGAGGATTAGATGTTGCTGTAGTATTCTTCGATATACTCGTGTTGTATATTATCATTATTTAGTTGTGCTTAAATGTTTTCGTATTGTAATTTTCTCTCCTCTGAAATTAATTAAGTCGCCGTTATCTCTTTGAAGTTTACTGGCAAATATATAAGACTTTTGAGAATCTCAACTATTTTATATCCAGCCGGTACATTAATCGGAAATTCATGTAGTGTATGAGCTTTAGAATTATTCATTTAAGTATTTACCACAATATGAATCCTCAAGAGATTCACCTTAAAGATATTCACTGGAAGATCAGAATAATGTTCTTTGTTTGGCGTTAATATTTTGCTATTGAATCCTAAAAGTCTACCTATTGTATTTTTATTAGCTTCAATCAAAATTTTGTTTTCTGGTCTATATCGTTTGTATTGTTCTTCTATATAGTCAACTATATCATTTAATTCATAAGATCCGATCGGTATTTCAAATACAAGTTCACCGATATGAAATATATTGTTGTAGACATCCACATTTGAAATACTGTTGTATGAAAGGAAATCAGTTAGAGCACATTCATAGGTTCCGTTTAAATCAATAGGAGGAAAATAATTAGCAGATAACTCTGATGAATTGGAGCTCAGAGTCAATGTTATTGACATTGTGACTGTTTGATTGTAAATAAATGAGGTTAAACACACAGTATGATTTATAAGAATCAGTTTCGTATTTATTGTTTATTTACTTATTTTGAACTAAATTAAATATTTATGTCATTGTTGTTGTTGTTGTTTATTTATTGTATTCTTCCATTTACAATATCTCATCTTTGCTTATCCAAGAATTGTGCTCATTACCAAAGCCCAGCCACTTAACAAACACCTTCTGTCCTTTAGTTTTGAGAACCTATTCAACTAGGTATGTATTTGGATATTTGGATAATAAATTTGCTATAAATTAATTCAAATGATATTAAATACGTTTTATTCCATCGAATTCGTTTAGGTCAGGATTGTTAGCAACCCCATCATCGGTGACACCATACCCTTCAAGGGTGACTGGTCAGCACTGAAACCATACCAGTCATTAGTGAAAATTTTATATACAACAGTAACATTAGAGTAAGTAGTTTGAATATATGTTCTACAGGCGATTATATACACAAGTTAGAGAGGATGCAAGATCACACGTACGCAAAAGTTTCAGTCAATTTTTTGATTTTGGCCTTAATAAAATTATAGAAACTTTGTTCAACGTGCGGACCGAAACTTGGTCAGCAGTGCCAGTCATATGACCGGCACTGTTCTTATAGAGAGTTTTTTTATTTCTAAGATTTGTAGCTTTTAGAAAAATATTGAAAAAGTTGAATATTACCTTAACATTTTTTGAAATTCCATTTTTAAACTGGAAAAAATTACGAATTTTTAACGAAAAAAGTTTTTTTCTCGAGTAATTTCTGAATAATTCCAAAACAATAAAAGATAAACAAAAATTGTATTTGACTAAAAACAGTTTTGTTACACATCTTTTGGTGTTTTACCTATTAAAATCGTATGACTCGTTCCCGAGTTAGGTTAAAAAAATCTGGACCTGATGGAAAAACAACGAAAATGTATTTGAGTTTAGCGCATCAAAATCCATATAGTGCATATAGTTTTATTTAAAGGAGCGACAAAAGTTATTTTTTGCAGAGCAGTGTTATTTGTGCTAGTCTTTTGTTGCCATTTTAGCTATTTTCTCGTCAAATCTAGCTATTTCTATTCACGTTTATCTAAAAAAACATGATTTAGCTATTAGCGGAAATCTAGCGATTTTTAATAGAAAGTGCAATCTTTTAAGTGATTTTATTTATTTACTTATATATATTTTTATTCGTTTAAGCAATAAGCATAAGAAAATTTCTTTGTACTTTGGTGTTAGTTAGTATTTGGTTAAGGTAAGTTTATTTAAAAGTGAAGTGTTTGTGCAAAAGCAATTTTGTTGACTTAAATAAAATACGTATTAACAAAACTAAGTGTACTGGAATAATCAAAAACATTTTGTCGCCTCACTTGAATAACCTTAATATTTTTGTTTTAAAACATACCCTACTAGAAATGAATGACTGAAACTAATACACACAAAAACATTTTCACTAACACAATTAAAAATATTTTAGCCTAACAGCGTTACCATTTTTGTACTTTTCATACCAAATTCTTACGATTTGTTTTTAGTTGATCAAATATGTATTTTTCAATATGTTTGTGTATGTACAAGTTCAATGAAGTTGCAAAAATAGTTATATAATTAACCAATTAACAAAACTTACTTAAATTTTGCACTAATTGTTGTTTTAAATGTTCCACGAGATTCAGGGATTCTTGGAGCATGAGAAATACATATATATATAGGATTTAAGAAAAGAAGTATGAGCGACAACGCTGGTTTTTACAGGCTAGAATACTGTGTGCAAGAGTAAGACAATAAATTTGTCAACCTTTTGCATAGAAAAGCTTCTAAATTGAAGAAAAATAAAGTAAAATTTACAATATAATATAAAATAAATATAATATAAAATAAAGTGCTAATGACATCCTTGCGTATTATGATGTCCACTGATGATCATTTGGGATACGGAGAAAAGGACACTACAAGAGGTAAATCTATTTTTTGAAAAACTCTTGCGGTGATACTTTATTCTTATATTGCAACTGATGACAATTTCCTCGCTTTCTAGGAAATGTTGGAATTTGCTGTACGGGAGATGTCGATTTCATTTTGTTGGGCGGTGATTTATTTCACAATGATGTGCCAAGCCAAAATGCATTGCACAAGTAAGTTTAGTTTTAAAGAAAAAACAAGATATAAAACTAAATTTATTTCCATCTTTAGATGAATGAAACTAGTGACAATGTATACTCTTGGTGATCGTGACCTGAATATCTCCATACGGGTATACTCCATACATAGTAATCACGACGACCCTAGCGTTTTTGGTGGCTTGTTCTTAGGGTTTGTTGTCTACCACGGGTTATTTAATAATTTTGGTCGATGGACTAATATCAGTAAGTTTTGTGTATGTTAAAATATAAAACAAGTATACTTGTATGTGTATAGAAATGATAAATTTATTATAAATTAATTGAAATGATATTAAATGCGTTTTATTTCATCGAATTTGGTTAGGTTAGGATTGTTAGCAACCCCGTCATCGGTGACACCATACCCGTAAAGGGTGACCGAAATACACTTCCACAAGAACACTTAGAATTATCTGACCAAAATTACCAGCTTTATTAACGAAAAAGAAATGGCCTTATCTACAAACGCATTCATTTCATAAACGCAAAAAGACCTAACTGAGTTTTTGTATAGACAATATTGTAAAATCATTACCGCTTTACCTCCAAGACTGCTCGAAGAATGACTAAAAGCTTCTAAAAGGAAGTGGCAGCATCTGCATGATTTAAAACAAATACAATCAAAAGATTGACATTATTTCTATGGTAGCACACTCTTTGAAAATTAATTTATATTTTCTAAATTCACTATTCTTTATTCCAATTCTCGCAAATTCTTAAATGCAATATGGAAATGAGTTTACACATAGCACTAATGTTTATTATAAATAAATAAAAAGCTTAAACATATAAATACATTTATTAAACAAAGTTTTCCTAATAAAAAAAAATTCAATTAATCTACTTTGTATTCATTGTTCATAGGGCCTTTGGTTTCATTAAATTAGGGGACCAAAGGACTAACAAGACTATTTAAATATTTTAGAATTTTATTTTATTATGCAAGAATTCAATTTCTCACATCTTTTTTTATAATACTATACCATTAGTTTGAAAGAGTTTTTTGCTTCTCCTGTAAATATTGTTAAAATGTTAGATAAGGCCGTTTACGTTTTAGCTAGCGACATATATATTACTTAAATATGTATGTATATGTTTTCCAAAAAATAAACTATCTTTTTATACATTTTTGAGTTTATTTGAATTAAAAAAAAAATTTTGCGATTTGTCGCTAATTTTCTTTTTAAGCGTAAACAATGGAATATGACAGAAAAAGAATTTTGGTCGCTTGCTTACATACGATGAACGAATTCATACAATATATTGGTACACCAAGTAGGTACTGGCAATTGTGAGTGACGAATTTATTACAGAAAAACCATCTATAGCAGTCTTGCCGAACAAGCGGGTACATACAACATTGATGATACTTCAATGTGTTTATATTATTGGTGTTTGTGTTGAAAAAGTAAAGCTGGATTCACACATGGTTTCAGAACGAATTTCACGTTCTGAAACAGTTTTTTTTATATGTAGTTTGACTTTTCTGTTTTAGAGAGTGAGAGAGAGGGAGAGCAAAAGAGAGTAACGTGTTTCGTAACCTGAATTGGTTCAATTCAGTGATGCCCAAAAATTTTTTTGTTATGATTTAGTGAGTAGGAGAGAAATAACAAATTGAGAGAATTTATTTATTTACAGCCAAATTATAAATGTTAGTAAGAGATTGAAAAACATAAATATTATATTTATATTAAGAAGCAAACATACATATTCTTAAATATATAATACTTAATTATATATAAACTCTATAAAAGTAAAAGATGTTAATATGATATACTTATATGTTATATTGCGCACAAATTTTGTTTAACAACAACAAAACAGAAAACAACTTACTGGTATAATTCATTACAAAAAATTTCTATAAAAAGAAAAAATTGCAATTATGAATCTTAGATAAACGATTCTAATCATATAATAATAAAAAACAGCCGCTACACATGCGCATGCATCGCTTGTGCATTGAATTGCCACGGAACATTTTTTGAGTCTGAACCTGAAAAAAGCAACAAAGCATTCGCTAAACATGCACACTTGTCGACTTATCATCAACGACTAAATGAAAGAGCATAAGAATATGTGTAAGTTCTCTCCAAATAATTGTTTCATGAGCTGGGCATCCCTGCTCTTGACACACAAACAAAAATTAAAACCCTTATTGGAAAAAATACATGGAATTTTCATGTAAAGATATTAAATTTAATAATAATATTAAAACATGAGGAAATAGCAGCCATTGACAATGATTTAGAAGAACGTATCGCATATCTGAAAGAAAATATGTCTGAAGACCATTTTACATTACTATGTAAAAGTGAAGACATTATATCTCAAAATATAAAAAGTAAACTCAAAAAAACACAAGTCAAGAAATTTGACGCATTAAGAAATATCTATGAGAAAAAACCTTTTATAAAATACAACAAAAGCTGGTTCATAAATAAGACTGACACAGAAATTCCTGAAAAGTCAAAAAAAAAATTATTGTCTTTAGGTCCAAAATTCGCTCTTCCAATAACAAAACAACAATTTCCAACATTTAAAAGCATTGCAGACGGAGAAGATATCATACAAACAAACAAAAAGAAAGAAAATTTTGTTGACTTAAATAAAATACGTATTAACAAAACTAAGTGTACTGGAATAATCAAAAACATTTTGTCGCCTCACTTGAATAACCTTAATATTTTTGTTTTAAAACATACCCTACTAGAAATGAATGACTGAAACTAATTCACACAAAAACATTTTCACTAACACAATTAAAAATATTTTAGCCTAACAGCGTTACCATTTTTGTACTTTTCATACCAAATTCTTACGATTTGTTTTTAGTTGATCAAATATGTATTTTTCAATATGTTTGTGTATGTACAAGTTCAATGAAGTTGCAAAAATAGTTATATAATTAACCAATTAACAAAACTTACTTAAATTTTGCACTAATTGTTGTTTTAAATATTCCACGAGATTCAGGGATTCTTGGAGCATGAGAAATACATATATATAGGATTTAAGAAAAGAAGTATGAGCGACAACGCTGGTTTTTACAGGCTAGAATACTGTGTGCAAGAGTAAGACAATAAATTTGTCAACCTTTTGCATAGAAAAGCTTCTAAATTGAAGAAAAATAAAGTAAAATTTACAATATAATATAAAATAAACATAATATAAAATAAAGTGCTAATGACATCCTTGCGTATTATGATGTCCACTGATGATCATTTGGGATACGGAGAAAAGGACACTACAAGAGGTAAATCTATTTTTTGAAAAACTCTTGCGGTGATACTTTATTCTTATATTGCAACTGATGACAATTTCCTCGCTTTCTAGGAAATGTTGGAATTTGCTGTACGGGAGATGTCGATTTCATTTTGTTGGGCGGTGATTTATTTCACAATGATGTGCCAAGCCAAAATGCATTGCACAAGTAAGTTTAGTTTTAAAGAAAAAACAAGATATAAAACTAAATTTATTTCCATCTTTAGATGAATGAAACTAGTGACAATGTATACTCTTGGTGATCGTGACCTGAATATCTCCATACGGGTATACTCCATACATAGTAATCACGACGACCCTAGCGTTTTTGGTGGCTTGTTCTTAGGGTTTGTTGTCTACCACGGGTTATTTAATAATTTTGGTCGATGGACTAATATCAGTAAGTTTTGTGTATGTTAAAATATAAAACAAGTATACTTGTATGTGTATAGAAATGATAAATTTATTATAAATTAATTGAAATGATATTAAATGCGTTTTATTTCATCGAATTTGGTTAGGTTAGGATTGTTAGCAACCCCGTCATCGGTGACACCATACCCGTAAAGGGTGACCGAAATACACTTCCACAAGAACACTTAGAATTATCTGACCAAAATTACCAGCTTTATTAACGAAAAAGAAATGGCCTTATCTACAAACGCATTCATTTCATAAACGCAAAAAGACCTAACTGAGTTTTTGTATAGACAATATTGTAAAATCATTACCGCTTTACCTCCAAGACTGCTCGAAGAATGACTAAAAGCTTCTAAAAGGAAGTGGCAGCATCTGCATGATTTAAAACAAATACAATCAAAAGATTGACATTATTTCTATGGTAGCACACTCTTTGAAAATTAATTTATATTTTCTAAATTCACTATTCTTTATTCCAATTCTCGCAAATTCTTAAATGCAATATGGAAATGAGTTTACACATAGCACTAATGTTTATTATAAATAAATAAAAAGCTTAAACATATAAATACATTTATTAAACAAAGTTTTCCTAATAAAAAAAAATTCAATTAATCTACTTTGTATTCATTGTTCATAGGGCCTTTGGTTTCATTAAATTAGGGGACCAAAGGACTAACAAGACTATTTAAATATTTTAGAATTTTATTTTATTATGCAAGAATTCAATTTCTCACATCTTTTTTTATAATACTATACCATTAGTTTGAAAGAGTTTTTTGCTTCTCCTGTAAATATTGTTAAAATGTTAGATAAGGCCGTTTACGTTTTAGCTAGCGACATATATATTACTTAAATATGTATGTATATGTTTTCCAAAAAATAAACTATCTTTTTATACATTTTTGAGTTTATTTGAATTAAAAAAAAAATTTTGCGATTTGTCGCTAATTTTCTTTTTAAGCGTAAACAATGGAATATGACAGAAAAAGAATTTTGGTCGCTTGCTTACATACGATGAACGAATTCATACAATATATTGGTACACCAAGTAGGTACTGGCAATTGTGAGTGACGAATTTATTACAGAAAAACCATCTATAGCACTCTTGCCGAACAAGCGGGTACATACAACATTGATGATACTTCAATGTGTTTATATTATTGGTGTTTGTGTTGAAAAAGTAAAGCTGGATTCACACATGGTTTCAGAACGAATTTCACGTTCTGAAACAGTTTTTTTTATATGTAGTTTGACTTTTCTGTTTTAGAGAGTGAGAGAGAGGGAGAGCAAAAGAGAGTAACGTGTTTCGTAACCTGAATTGGTTCAATTCAGTGATGCCCAAAAATTTTTTTGTTATGATTTAGTGAGTAGGAGAGAAATAACAAATTGAGAGAATTTATTTATTTACAGCCAAATTATAAATGTTAGTAAGAGATTGAAAAACATAAATATTATATTTATATTAAGAAGCAAACATACATATTCTTAAATAATATAATTCAATTTAATTTTTTAAATTTTAAATTAAAATACTTAATTATATATAAACTCTATAAAAGTAAAAGATGTTAATATGATATACTTATATGTTATATTGCGCACAAATTTTGTTTAACAACAACAAAACAGAAAACAACTTACTGGTATAATTCATTACAAAAAATCCAAAAAATTTCTATAAAAAGAAAAAATTGCAATTATGAATCTTAGATAAACGATTCTAATCATATAATAATAAAAAACAGCCGCTACACATGCGCATGCATCGCTTGTGCATTGAATTGCCACGGAACATTTTTTGAGTCTGAACCTGAAAAAAGCAACAAAGCATTCGCTAAACATGCACACTTGTCGACTTATCATCAACGACTAAATGAAAGAGCATAAGAATATGTGTAAGTTCTCTCCAAATAATTGTTTCATGAGCTGGGCATCCCTGCTCTTGACACACAAACAAAAATTAAAACCCTTATTGGAAAAAATACATGGAATTTTCATGTAAAGATATTAAATTTAATAATAAAATTAAAACATGAGGAAATAGCAGCCATTGACAATGATTTAGAAGAACGTATCGCATATCTGAAAGAAAATATGTCTGAAGACCATTTTACATTACTATGTAAAAGTGAAGACATTATATCTCAAAATATAAAAAGTAAACTCAAAAAAACACAAGTCAAGAAATTTGACGCATTAAGAAATATCTATGAGAAAAAACCTTTTATAAAATACAACAAAAGCTGGTTCATAAATAAGACTGACACAGAAATTCCTGAAAAGTAAAAAAAAAATTATTGTCTTTAGGTCCAAAATTCGCTCTTCCAATAACAAAACAACAATTTCCAACATTTAAAAGCATTGCAGACGGAGAAGATATCATACAAACAAACAAAAAGAAAGAAAATTTTGTTGACTTAAATAAAATACGTATTAACAAAACTAAGTGTACTGGAATAATCAAAAACATTTTGTCGCCTCACTTGAATAACCTTAATATTTTTGTTTTAAAACATACCCTACTAGAAATGAATGACTGAAACTAATACACACAAAAACATTTTCACTAACACAATTAAAAATATTTTAGCCTAACAGCGTTACCATTTTTGTACTTTTCATACCAAATTCTTACGATTTGTTTTTAGTTGATCAAATATGTATTTTTCAATATGTTTGTGTATGTACAAGTTCAATGAAGTTGCAAAAATAGTTATATAATTAACCAATTAACAAAACTTACTTAAATTTTGCACTAATTGTTGTTTTAAATGTTCCACGAGATTCAGGGATTCTTGGAGCATGAGAAATACATATATATAGGATTTAAGAAAAGAAGTATGAGCGACAACGCTGGTTTTTACAGGCTAGAATACTGTGTGCAAGAGTAAGACAGTAAATTTGTCAACCTTTTGCATAGAAAAGCTTCTAAATTGAAGAAAAATAAAGTAAAATTTACAATATAATATAAAATAAACATAATATAAAATAAAGTGCTAATGACATCCTTGCGTATTATGATGTCCACTGATGATCATTTGGGATACGGAGAAAAGGACACTACAAGAGGTAAATCTATTTTTTGAAAAACTCTTGCGGTGATACTTTATTCTTATATTGCAACTGATGACAATTTCCTCGCTTTCTAGGAAATGTTGGAATTTGCTGTACGGGAGATGTCGATTTCATTTTGTTGGGCGGTGATTTATTTCACAATGATGTGCCAAGCCAAAATGCATTGCACAAGTAAGTTTAGTTTTAAAGAAAAAACAAGATATAAAACTAAATTTATTTCCATCTTTAGATGAATGAAACTAGTGACAATGTATACTCTTGGTGATCGTGACCTGAATATCTCCATACGGGTATACTCCATACATAGTAATCACGACGACCCTAGCGTTTTTGGTGGCTTGTTCTTAGGGTTTGTTGTCTACCACGGGTTATTTAATAATTTTGGTCGATGGACTAATATCAGTAAGTTTTGTGTATGTTAAAATATAAAACAAGTATACTTGTATGTGTATAGAAATGATAAATTTATTATAAATTAATTGAAATGATATTAAATGCGTTTTATTTCATCGAATTTGGTTAGGTTAGGATTGTTAGCAACCCCGTCATCGGTGACACCATACCCGTAAAGGGTGACCGAAATACACTTCCACAAGAACACTTAGAATTATCTGACCAAAATTACCAGCTTTATTAACGAAAAAGAAATGGCCTTATCTACAAACGCATTCATTTCATAAACGCAAAAAGACCTAACTGAGTTTTTGTATAGACAATATTGTAAAATCATTACCGCTTTACCTCCAAGACTGCTCGAAGAATGACTAAAAGCTTCTAAAAGGAAGTGGCAGCATCTGCATGATTTAAAACAAATACAATCAAAAGATTGACATTATTTCTATGGTAGCACACTCTTTGAAAATTAATTTATATTTTCTAAATTCACTATTCTTTATTCCAATTCTCGCAAATTCTTAAATGCAATATGGAAATGAGTTTACACATAGCACTAATGTTTATTATAAATAAATAAAAAGCTTAAACATATAAATACATTTATTAAACAAAGTTTTCCTAATAAAAAAAAATTCAATTAATCTACTTTGTATTCATTGTTCATAGGGCCTTTGGTTTCATTAAATTAGGGGACCAAAGGACTAACAAGACTATTTAAATATTTTAGAATTTTATTTTATTATGCAAGAATTCAATTTCTCACATCTTTTTTTATAATACTATACCATTAGTTTGAAAGAGTTTTTTGCTTCTCCTGTAAATATTGTTAAAATGTTAGATAAGGCCGTTTACGTTTTAGCTAGCGACATATATATTACTTAAATATGTATGTATATGTTTTCCAAAAAATAAACTATCTTTTTATACATTTTTGAGTTTATTTGAATTAAAAAAAAAATTTTGCGATTTGTCGCTAATTTTCTTTTTAAGCGTAAACAATGGAATATGACAGAAAAAGAATTTTGGTCGCTTGCTTACATACGATGAACGAATTCATACAATATATTGGTACACCAAGTAGGTACTGGCAATTGTGAGTGACGAATTTATTACAGAAAAACCATCTATAGCAGTCTTGCCGAACAAGCGGGTACATACAACATTGATGATACTTCAATGTGTTTATATTATTGGTGTTTGTGTTGAAAAAGTAAAGCTGGATTCACACATGGTTTCAGAACGAATTTCACGTTCTGAAACAGTTTTTTTATATGTAGTTTGACTTTTCTGTTTTAGAGAGTGAGAGAGAGGGAGAGCAAAAGAGAGTAACGTGTTTCGTAACCTGAATTGGTTCAATTCAGTGATGCCCAAAAATTTTTTTGTTATGATTTAGTGAGTAGGAGAGAAATAACAAATTGAGAGAATTTATTTATTTACAGCCAAATTATAAATGTTAGTAAGAGATTGAAAAACATAAATATTATATTTATATTAAGAAGCAAACATACATATTCTTAAATAACATAATTCAATTTAATTTTTTAAATTTTAAATTAAAATACTTAATTATATATAAACTCTATAAAAGTAAAAGATGTTAATATGATATACTTATATGTTATATTGCGCACAAATTTTGTTTAACAACAACAAAACAGAAAACAACTTACTGGTATAATTCATTACAAAAAATCCAAAAAATTTCTATAAAAAGAAAAAATTGCAATTATGAATCTTAGATAAACGATTCTAATCATATAATAATAAAAAACAGCCGCTACACATGCGCATGCATCGCTTGTGCATTGAATTGCCACGGAACATTTTTTGAGTCTGAACCTGAAAAAAGCAACAAAGCATTCGCTAAACATGCACACTTGTCGACTTATCATCAACGACTAAATGAAAGAGCATAAGAATATGTAATAATTGTTTCATGAGCTGGGCATCCCTGCTCTTGACACACAAACAAAAATTAAAACCCTTATTGGAAAAAATACATGGAATTTTCATGTAAAGATATTAAATTTAATAATAAAATTAAAACATGAGGAAATAGCAGCCATTGACAATGATTTAGAAGAACGTATCGCATATCTGAAAGAAAATATGTCTGAAGACCATTTTACATTACTATGTAAAAGTGAAGACATTATATCTCAAAATATAAAAAGTAAACTCAAAAAAACACAAGTCAAGAAATTTGACGCATTAAGAAATATCTATGAGAAAAAACCTTTTATAAAATACAACAAAAGCTGGTTCATAAATAAGACTGACACAGAAATTCCTGAAAAGTCAAAAAAAAAATTATTGTCTTTAGGTCCAAAATTCGCTCTTCCAATAACAAAACAACAATTTCCAACATTTAAAAGCATTGCAGACGGAGAAGATATCATACAAACAAACAAAAAGAAAGAAAATTTTGTTGACTTAAATAAAATACGTATTAAGAAAACTAAGTGTACTGGAATAATCAAAAACATTTTGTCGCCTCACTTGAATAACCTTAATATTTTTGTTTTAAAACATACCCTACTAGAAATGAATGACTGAAACTAATACACACAAAAACATTTTCACTAACACAATTAAAAATATTTTAGCCTAACAGCGTTACCATTTTTGTACTTTTCATACCAAATTCTTACGATTTGTTTTTAGTTGATCAAATATGTATTTTTCAATATGTTTGTGTATGTACAAGTTCAATGAAGTTGCAAAAATAGTTATATAATTAACCAATTAACAAAACTTACTTAAATTTTGCACTAATTGTTGTTTTAAATGTTCCACGAGATTCAGGGATTCTTGGAGCATGAGAAATACATATATATAGGATTTAAGAAAAGAAGTATGAGCGACAACGCTGGTTTTTACAGGCTAGAATACTGTGTGCAAGAGTAAGACAATAAATTTGTCAACCTTTTGCATAGAAAAGCTTCTAAATTGAAGAAAAATAAAGTAAAATTTACAATATAATATAAAATAAATATAATATAAAATAAAGTGCTAATGACATCCTTGCGTATTATGATGTCCACTGATGATCATTTGGGATACGGAGAAAAGGACACTACAAGAGGTAAATCTATTTTTTGAAAAACTCTTGCGGTGATACTTTATTCTTATATTGCAACTGATGACAATTTCCTCGCTTTCTAGGAAATGTTGGAATTTGCTGTACGGGAGATGTCGATTTCATTTTGTTGGGCGGTGATTTATTTCACAATGATGTGCCAAGCCAAAATGCATTGCACAAGTAAGTTTAGTTTTAAAGAAAAAACAAGATATAAAACTAAATTTATTTCCATCTTTAGATGAATGAAACTATTGACAATGTATACTCTTGGTGATCGTGACCTGAATATCTACATACGGGTATACTCCATACATAGTAATCACGACGACCCTAGCGTTTTTGGTGGCTTGTTCTTAGGGTTTGTTGTCTACCACGGGTTATTTAATAATTTTGGTCGATGGACTAATATCAGTAAGTTTTGTGTATGTTAAAATATAAAACAAGTATACTTGTATGTGTATAGAAATGATAAATTTATTATAAATTAATTGAAATGATATTAAATGCGTTTTATTTCATCGAATTTGGTTGGGTTAGGATTGTTAGCAACCCCGTCATCGGTGACACCATACCCGTAAAGGGTGGCCGAAATACACTTCCACAAGAACACTTAGAATTATCTGACCAAAATTACCAGCTTTATTAACGAAAAAGAAATGGCCTTATCTACAAACGCTTTCATTTCATAAACGCAAAAAGACCTAACTGAGTTTTTGTATAGACAATATTGTAAAATCATTACCGCTTTACCTCCAAGACTGCTCGAAGAATGACTAAAAGCTTCTAAAAGGAAGTGGCAGCATCTGCAGGATTTAAAACAAATACAATCAAAAGATTGCCATTATTTCTATGGTAGCATACTCTTTGAAAATTAATTTATATTTTCTAAATTCACTATTCTTTATTCCAATTCTCGCAAATTCTTAAATGCAATATGGAAATGAGTTTACACATAGCACTAATGTTTATTATAAATAAATAAAAAAGCTTGAACATATAAATACATTTATTAAACAAAGTTTTCCTAATAAAAAAAAATTCAATTAATCTACTTTGTATTCATTGTTCATAGGGCCTTTGGTTTCATTAAATTAGGTGACCAAAGGACTAACAAGACTATTTAAATATTTTAGAATTTTATTTTATTATGCAAGAATTCAATTTCTCACATCTTTTTTTATAATACTATACCATTAGTTTGAAAGAGTTTTTTGCTTCTCCTGTAAATATTGTTAAAATGTTAGATAAGGCCGTTTACGTTTTAGCTAGCGACATATATATTACTTAAATATGTATGTATATGTTTTCCAAAAAATAAACTATCTTTTTATACATTTTTGAGTTTATTTGAATTAAAAAAAAAATTTTGCGATTTGTCGCTAATTTTCTTTTTAAGCGTAAACAATGGAATATGACAGAAAAAGAATTTTGGTCGCTTGCTTACATACGATGAACGAATTCATACAATATATTGGTACACCAAGTAGGTACTGGCAATTGTGAGTGACGAATTTATTACAGAAAAACCATCTATAGCGGTCTTGCCGAACAAGCGGGTACATACAACATTGATGATACTTCAATGTGTTTATATTATTGGTGTTTGTGTTGAAAAAGTAAAGCTGGATTCACACATGGTTTCAGAACGAATTTCACGTTCTGAAACAATTTTTCTTATATGTAGTTTGACTTTTCTGTTTTAGAGAGTGAGAGAGAGGGAGAGCAAAAGAGAGTAGCGTGTTTCGTAACCTGAATTGGTTCAATTCAGTGATGCCCAAAAATTTTTTTGTTATGATTTAGTGAGTAGGAGAGAAATAACAAATTGAGAGAATTTATTTATTTACAGCCAAATTATAAATGTTAGTAAGAGATTGAAAAACATAAATATTATATTTATATTAAGAAGCAAACATACATATTCTTAAATAATATAATTCAATTTAATTTTTTATATTTTAAATTAAAATACTTAATTATATATAAACTCTATAAAAGTAAAAGATGTTAATATGATATACTTATATGTTATATTGCGCACAAATTTTGTTTAACAACAACAAAACAGAAAACAACTTACTGGTATAATTCATTACAAAAAATCCAAAAAATTTCTATAAAAAGAAAAAATTGCAATTATGAATCTTAGATAAACGATTCTAATCATATAATAATAAAAAACAGCCGCTACACATGCGCATGCATCGCTTGTGCATTGAATTGCCACGGAACATTTTTTGAGTCTGAACCTGAAAAAAGCAACAAAGCATTCGCTAAACATGCACACTTGTCGACTTATCATCAACGACTAAATGAAAGAGCATAAGAATATGTGTAAGTTCTCTCCAAATAATTGTTTCATGAGCTGGGCATCCCTGCTCTTGACACACAAACAAAAATTAAAACCCTTATTGGAAAAAATACATCGAATTTTCATGTAAAGATATTAAATTTAATAATAAAATTAAAACATGAGGAAATAGCAGCCATTGACAATGATTTAGAAGAACGTATCGCATATCTGAAAGAAAATATGTCTGAAGACCATTTTACATTACTATGTAAAAGTGAAGACATTATATCTCAAAATATAAAAAGTAAGCTCAAAAAAACACAAGTCAAGAAATTTGACGCATTAAGAAATATCTATGAGAAAAAACCTTTTATAAAATACAACAAAAGCTGGTTCATAAATAAGACTGACACAGAAATTCCTGAAAAGTCCAAAAAAAATTATTGTCTTTAGGTCCAAAATTCGCTCTTCCAATAACAAAACAACAATTTCCAACATTTAAAAGCATTGCAGACGGAGAAGATATCATACAAACAAACAAAAAGAAAGAAAAACAAGAGATTGCCAAAACAAAACTTGTAATGACGATGGATAACTACCTAAATAAACGATCATTAACAACAGATGAAAAGGCTATCGTCCGCAATGTGGAACAAACACAAAAATTTTTTAAACGAAATAATAACATTTTGATTTTAAAGGCAGATAAAGGTAATACGACGGCAGCAATGGAGAAGGTAGATTATGAGACAAAAATTAGAGATATTATACAAGATATGGGTAAATACAGACGATTAAAAACAGATCCAACAATAAAACTACAGACGCGGAGCAACAAATTAGTGGAGAAGCTGTGAAAAATTTACCAAGAAACAGTTTCTCAAGGGGAGATATTAGTATCTTTTGATGTGATATCACTTTTTCCAAGTATACCCGCCAATCTGGCAATCAATTTAATAAAGGACAAATGGGACAAAGTTTCCCAACATACAAATATATTTAAAGATCTGTTTGTGGACATTATTACGTTTTGTATAAAAGATAATAGGTATTTTAAGTATAATGACAAGATTTATGAACAATTAAAAGGAATGCCTATGGGATCACCAGCTTCACCGGTGATTGCTGATATTATCATGGAAGAGCTACTAGACCGCAGCATAGAAAAAACTAGATATAAGACCAAGAGCTCTAAGCAAATATGTGCACGATTTGTTTTGTATCATTAAGCGCAGTAGCGTATATGAAACATTAAAATGTTTAAATAATTTCCATCGAAGGATTCAATTTACGATAGAAGTAGAGAAAGATGGAAAGCTACCGTTTTTAGATGACTTAGTTATAAGAGAAAATAATTTTTTAATAACTGATTTTTATCAAAAACCAACTGCGTCGGAGAAAATTATAAACTTCCATTCTAACCACCCAAAACACGTCAAAATAAATACTGCTAAGAACTTTGTCACAAGACAGCTTTTCATATCCCTTAATAATCAACATCATACGGGACACGATAAAGAATTTAAACAAAATACATACACCAAAATCGGAAAAGATTTACAAGTCGTTAACACACGTACCAGGTTTCTCAGACAGAATCAGGCAATCCAATATCTACAACACTGATGACGTTACCATTGCTCTAAAAACACAAACACTTTAAACTCCCTCTTTTCGAATACAAAAACAAAATTAGACAAGTTAGACAAATATAAATACAAAATACCTTGCTATGGGGATGGCAAAAATGTATGTAAGAAAATATATGCAGGAACAACAAAATCAAAACTTAGGACAAGATTGGCTGCACACAAATCTAATTATAAAAATAGAAACGAAAATTTGGAACAAAAACCGCATTAGCAGCCCACTGTGCAATGCTTGGTCACTCGCCAGACATAAATAATACAGAAATATTACAACAAGAACATAATTATAAAAAAAGATTCACTGTAGAAATGCTACATATAATTAACACTCCCGCCGAAATTAGGATGAACTACAAAACAGACTCGGAAAATTGCGCGCATACAATAACAAAATACAATAAACATATAATAACAAAACACAATAAACCAAAACAAATTTAGTAAACATTTAACCCTTTTCAAAACTAGACGACTTTACTCAATAGTAAGACAAAATATATTTACGTGTTATGTTTATAATTTTAAACACTTGTTTATAAATAACTCTTTAGTTAATTAAAATCAAATTATATTTTTGTGATATTAAACAAAATTGTTTTTTCAGTTTTTCCAGAAGAAGAACACCGAAGGTGTTCGAAATATCGAAATAATAAAGTATTTACAAATATAACGAGATAAAACATAAGAGTTTTATTTTCGAGTCTTAGTCCTAGAGCCTGAAGAATAATTATAAGAAGAATTTAAGTAAAAAACAAGGTAAAAAAAAATAATTAATAATAATAATAATAATAATAATAATAATAATAATAATAGTAATGATAATATTTCTATAATGTTTTAATAGAATTAGTATGAAAATATCTGATATATGTATATATCTGATATTTGTATAGAAGGTAATAGGTATTTTCAATATGATAGCAATATATATATATATATTCAACAAAGGGGTCTTCCTATGGGATCACCAGCATCTCCAATAATAGCAGATATAGTAATGGAGGAATTATTAGACAAATCAATTCAAAAACTTAAAATTTTTTTTTTAATTTTTAAAAACTTTTAACACTTAACCTACAGCTATCACACAATTTATAGAGTTTTAGTCATTATACTAACTTTTCATCTATAAAATCATATTCAGTTTATAAGAGGATTTTTATAATAAATATATTACTTCAGAGGAAAATAGTATTATTATAAAAACCTCTGAGCTGAAATTAGTGGGTTATTAGACATGCTACAAGAAATCTTGAAACGTTCTGATAAAAAATTTATTTTTTCTATAATTAATTTTATATTATTTTCTTCGTAGAGATCTTTTTTGGAGAAATGCTATGGTAAATTAAGCATCATCTTTAATAGCTTATTTTGACATACTCGAATTTTTTTAATGAGATTTTGCGCAAACGCCCGAAACTGGACAAGCATATAAAATTATAGATTGAAAGATTACTTTAGCCAGAATTATTTTATTATCACGACTTAAAAATATTTTACGCCCGATTAGGAGATACAACATTGCCTTTGCTAAATTGAATTTTTCAATCTGTTTCTTAATATGCAGTTCAAATATTAGCTTTTTGTCTAGTAATACACCAAAATATTTAACATTATCACTCCATTGCACATTGATACCATTGACTTTGAGTTGATTTGTTGGATAAAAGTATAAATTTCTTCTGCGAGTAAAGAATACTGCATTCGTTTTGCTTTCATTAATTTTAATTTTCCATCTGTGAAAATAAGCAATAAGCTGATTTAGAGCTAGTTGTAAGTCTATAACAATATTTTTTCCATGCCGATGAGACGCATATAAACAAGTGTCATCTGCATATGCTGCGCATTCTACTCTCCTGGGTTACAGCATATCGGAACAGTACAAATTATAGAGCAATGGTCCTAACACTGACCCCTGTGGAACTCCAGCTGGTATTTCAACAAGATCAGAGCATATATCATTTAGACTCACACAAAAATATCTCTTTTTCAAAAATGACTCAATGATTTTAATAATGTAGAGTGGAAAATTATATTGAATCATTTTTTATAATAAGCCGTTATACCAAACGGCGTCAAAAGCTTTCTCAATATCCAGCGTAACCAATACAGTTGAGTTTCCGTTTGCAAACTCGGAATTGATGTGATTATATATACGTTTTATTTGATGAACTGTGCTATGGAAAGGGTTAAAACCAAATTGAGTTAGTGGTAACATATCATGGAGATCCATAAACTTAGAAAGTTTTATTTTTACAATTTTTTCTAGAATCTTACTGAGACTGCTTAGAAGACTTATCGGACGATAACTCTGTACTGAATTAGGAGGTTTGTTAGGTTTCAAAATAGGTACAACTTTTGCTGTTTTCCATCCTTATGGAAAATATTGTAGTTTTAGGCAACAATTAATAATGAAGCATAAATATCTAATGGCGGAAGTAGGCAGTTGCTTGAGCATAATATTCTTAACACCATCTAGACCTGAAGCTTTTCTAGTCTTTAAATCTTTTATAATCACAACAATTCCATTATTATTTACATATTGGCAACAGTCTGTGTTAATATTAAGTTGGGAAAATCGTTCGTTAACAGTATCAATTAGATGGATATGGGACTGGTTACTTAAATTTTCAGAAACTCTGTGATTTTCTAAGAAATTATCGGCAAGTTGGTTTACTTTTTCTTCGTCTGTATAGTAAGTAGTAGAATTTTCTTTCAAAGGTGGCATAAATATACGCTTCTTTCTTAAACACTTAGCTATTTTCCAAAACGGTTTTGAGGCTTTATCTAGATTTCGAATTTTGGTGTTCCATGTTTTATTTCTAAATTTTGATATTTCATAACGAATTATTCTATTGTAGTTGTTCATAAATTCAAAATCAGATGCGTTTCGATACCTTAGCCAATTGCGCCGATGGAAGTTACGAATAGTTAACAACTGTTTAACGTAGAGTGGTAATACTTGTTTGTTGAAATCATTACTTACTTTAGGAGTTGCAATGATTAGTTATAATAGAGTTATAGGCTAATTGTCTGGAGCACAAAGGAAGCATATTTAGTTTAAATAACACTGGAAGGTGGTCCGAGCAAAGGTCATTGATTGTTGTAGGGTGGGTTATACATTGTGGAATATTTGAGACAATCAAGTCAATAACAGAAGGTGTGTGATTTACATTTGTAGGAATGTAAGTTGGAGAGCTCGGGTGTAAGAGAGTGTACGGAAGAACAGACACTGTATCATAGAGGATATTTCCTCAAACATTTCCACGGTTGCAATTCCATGACCTATGTCGACTATTTAGGTCTCCACAAATGATAACATTACTATCAACTGCAAGGAGTTTTCTAATATCTTTTTTAAATAATCCTTTAGTGTCCGAATTTGCAACAAGCCCAGGGAAATATACCGCGAAGAAATTTATTTGCATGTTAGTAGCTGTTGTTATACAAATTCCAACATTTTCAATATGTTTAGTTTCGATAAAAATTGCTTTAATATTTCCTATTTCTTTTTTAACAAGAATCGCTACCCCTCCACCAACACGATCAGTTATATCACGTCGAATGCAATAGTAACCCATTTGAGGTATATTAACAGAACTTGATAACCAGGTTTCTGATAGAAAGTCTACATTCTTATTATTTGAAAAATCATAAAGTTCTAAGTATTTATTTTTAATGCTTCTACAGTTCCAGAAAATAATATTAAGTTGTTGGGCCATTCTGAATAATTATTTACTATATAAATATTTAATATCTAATTGTGTGATAACATAAAATTGTTCCTCTTTAGAATTACATTTTTTTATTTTATTTTATTTAAAACATCAAGTGTAAGCTGACTTAACTCTTCAGCAGTAAATAGTTCTTTTGAGTTTTGAGTATTGCTTCTATGAACATTACGATTTTGAGAGGCTGACCATACATTTGTGATTACTTCACGTCTATTGCTTGGCTGAGGTAAATTTGGAAAAGAGTTTTTATCGAATATTGGCACAGGGCTTTTTTTATTGTATGATCTTTGACTATTTAAATGACGATTATTTTTTCTTTGGATATTTTCCCTTAGATTTAAATACAATTCTCTTACTGGACAACTGGCATTTGTTGCAGCGTGAGCTTCACTGCAGTTTGCACATTTAATCTTTTCTTTGTTGTTACAATCTGATGTTTTGTGCCTGCCTGAGCAGAGAGCACATTTTGTTTTAATTGAACAACCTTTTTCTCCGTGACCAAACATTTGGCAATTATAACACTGAACCGGTTTATTTTTAATTTTTCTTTGATAATCCCATTTGATTACCATATGAAAGAGATTTTTTACATTCTGTTTTAAGTCGTTTAATTTTACCGAGAAGTTTTCGAAATATACGATGTAAAGAGTATCAACGTACTCATTGTACTTTGTTTCTATTTTTTTAACGTCGGTACACTTATATTTTTTTTTATCATTTCTTGTTTTACTTCTTCAGCAGTTTTGTTGTCGAGGCCATACAGGACAAATTTAAATGGTTTATCATATTTAGATTCATATATAAAAAACTGACAGTTATGTTCTTTTAATATTGTAATAATTACATTAAATGTTTCTTTTTTTTTGGCAGAAGATTTTAATACCAATTGATATTTTTTTAATATGATATTCTGTAATACCAGAGTTTTTAAACATTTTATGAAACCGTTCACTGCTGTGCGAAAGCACTTTAATAGGTGAAATAAATTCTTTAACATTTGGAATTTGCACGGGAGTGTCTATGTTTTCAGCATTGTCATCAGTGTTCAAAGATTGCAACGGAGTCCAGAAATTATATCGGCTCATTTTTAAGCCTGAGGCATTAACCGTGGACCTTAAGTCCTCCGGTTTGATGTTAGACCGCCTTTTAGATATCTTTAATAATTTTAATAATCACAAAAGAAATTTTTTACAGAGTGCAGAGATAAAGACACGTCAATCACTGTCGATAATCGTGAGAGCAATAAAGAAAAAACTTTATATAAAACCTATAATAGTGACAAAATATGTAGATGATTTATTTTGCATTATTCATACATCGGAGATAGATAATATGTTATCAGCATTGAATAATTTTAATTCGAACATTAAATTTACTGCTGAAAAGGAAAATGACTTGAGACTTCCTTATTTAGATACTTTAGTTATTAGGAGAGATAATAAATTAATAATAGATTGGTTCCAGAAACCTACTGCTTCGGGAAGAATGATTAATTACTATTCAAAACATAGTAGACACATTATTATAAACGCAGCTACAAATTTTATTGAAAGGGTTCTAAATATAAGTGACAAACAATTTCACTATAGCAATAAAAAAAAGGTTATAAATATATTAGAAAATAACAATTTTCCTAATCGTATTATAAATAAATTAATATCACATTATAGAAATAGAAGAACAGAAAATACTAATATTAATACAGAACAAACATTATTTAAATCTTTAACATACATACCAGGAATATCAGAGAGGTTGACAAAATCTAAAATTTACGATACAGGTAAATATAGAATAGCTTATAGAACGCACAATACATTAAACAGACTATTTAGTAAATATAAAGATGAAATTGGAAAATGGGATAGATCAAATTTAGTATATAAAATGCCATGCAAGGGTAATGATATAGAGAATTGTAATAAAGTGTACATAGGTACGACCAAGAACAAATTAAAGACTAGGATAGCAGGTCACAAATCAGATCAAAAATATGGGGATATAAATTCACAAAAAACAGCTTTATCTTCCCATTGTTCTAAATCATATAATTTTCCAGATTTTAATGTTTTAAATGTTTCAATATTAAATACAGAAAATAACTACAAACGTCGATTAATGGTAGAAATGTTAGAAATAATAAACGTACCTTCATCACACAGAATAAATTTTAAAACAGAATTATAGACATTTAGTTAGTAAGAATTGCAGATTTACATAATATAATTGTTAATATTAACTATTATTTGCTAGGGATAATTTATTGTATTATTGTTTTTATATATTAACTTATACTAATTGTTAAAATTATTGCCTATGTGCGTGTGGATGTATATGTAGTTATATATGTACATGTATTTGTATGCGTATGTATGTGTGTGTATATGTATTATATGCATATGTATATTTTCCACAACGGGCTAAATAGCTTTAAATTGTATAACAGCAAAAACTAGATCTGTCCCTATCAAGTTATTAATAGATTCAGGATCAGGCACTTCAGGTTCATAATTCTTTTAGAACCAAACTTGAAACAGCAATAATTTAGAACACTAACTGTTCTAAATGTGTTACAACAACAATAACAACACCTTTTTTTTAAAGAATTCAACTGTCTTAATAAAAACCATTGAGATATCTTAAGGCAGACAAATTTGGCGGTTTTAATGGAATTATAGGATGTAATATACTCAAACCCGTTTGAACGAAAATTGATTTAAAGCAAAATGTATTAATAACTGAGAATGCAAAAATTCCTTTAATATATGAAAATTCTGTAAGAGCATACAATAAGAATGATTTGTCATATTTTAATTTAAGAGTGATAGACATGAATTTCAGTGAGCCAAAAATAGAATATTTGAATAAAAAAGTAAAAACGTAATATTTAAATAATGAAGATATAAAGCAATTATCACAATTGCTTAGGAGTTTTAGGAGTGTTTTTTATATTGAAGGTGAAGACTTATCATGCGTTTTTATATATAGGCACAAAACCATAATACCAAGAAATTAATATATATTACACGTCTGTACAAATATATTTGTATTAGTGAAGTACACGTGTAGTGGCAAAGAATAGACACATATTCGAAGTAGCAAACAACGAAAGGTAACATATTTTTGAGTACAAGACTCTTGTCGATTACAACTAGTAGTAGGTACTCTTCGTTCTTACTGCTTATACGATCGTATCAAGTCCTTTTAACGAATTGGTAAGAGTACATAAAACGACCTCAAAACTTCAATGTACCACATGAAGAACATGTTCAGGTATGAGTTCTTACATATGTCCCTGTACAGACGAGATGAATATTTAGTCCGCAAAACTTTTGTTCTTTTCAAAACATACTGAAGGAATTCGTCTGGCATAAAATTGTATACGTATACACAGCTTTGTGGGTGTTAGTATTTCTTTGTTCATTTGGTGTTATTTTTCGTTTCATGACGAATTTCACGTTCTACAACATTTCTAGTTTTTTGAGAGTATGCTCTGATTCACCCACTTCGCGCACTTGTTCTGCAACATCAAGGCTACCATATGAAATAATTTTGTAAACTATATGTGCGAGTAGAACGTGAAATTCGTTCTGAAACCATGAGTGAATCCAGCTTTAGCGGATAAGTGATGAGGAATTGGCAATACTCTTAGGAAGATTTTCTAGTTTCATTAAAATATATGTATTTTCATGTAAATAAATAAAGCCTAAATCAAATATTGTAGAAATCAACTGGGACCATATTATTTATATTGTTAACTAATCTTTTTATAGTTTATATATAATTGTTTTTTAAGACAAATAAGCAAACAAAAAAAGCATGTAGTGTAATTTGCACAGACATCTAAAGTGAATTTACTACATTCATATAAGATTATTTAGGAACATTCATATAAGATTATTTTCTCACACATAATAAAAAAGACTATTCAAAAACCAATAGAAGTTTTTGCTTCTTCATGCGACCATTAAATTTTATTTAAATAATTTCAGTAATATATTGCTGAAATTTCTTGTAACCAAAAATTTTTACTTTTATAAGTTACTGAAAATTACAAAAATGTTTATGAGTTTTTTTTATTAGTTCTACTGTTTGATGCCGCCTTCTGTTTTCATATTCATGTTTACACAACGATGGACATTTGAAGATTGAAAAACGCTTTGTAAAATAGAAAATACAGAACCTGGATTCACCCATGGTTTCAGAACGAATTTCACGTTAGGAAACATGTTTTTTTTATGTAGTTTGACGTTTCTGTTTTAGAGAGTGAGAGCGAAAGAGAGTAACGTGTTTCGGAACCTGAATTGGTATAATTTTAATTCACGTTCCAAAACATTGCAACTGCGCTGCCAGAAAGTTTAATTTCTTAAGTGAAGTAGAACTGAGATGCCACAGCATATTATATGTACATATGTATAGTAAAATACAGAACTTGTTTTATACTTTTGTATGTATAACAACACACTTGTTTCGTATTGTTTGTGTATATAATAAAATACGGAGCATTTGTTTTGTATTAAAATATATATAACTGGTGAATATTGTTATAAATAAAATTAAATAAGTAGTGATATTGCCCAATTGTAAAACTCACACAAATAGTTTACAAGATTATTTCACATGGTAGTTTTGATGTTGCAGAACAAATGCGCGAAGTGGGTGAATCGCTTGAGAGCATACTCTCAAAAAAGTAGAAATGTTGTCCAACGTCAATATCGTTCTGAAACCATGGGTGAATCCAGCTTTAGCGTCTTTATTTTTATTTCTTATTTGGAATTATAGTTTTTTATTAATTAAAGTGAGTAAACATTAAGGCTCCATTACCCAGACGCTAATATCGCAAGCGAAAACGCATGTGCTAAAGCAACTCCGCTAATAGAATGCTTAAAAACACACCATATATTTTTACCAAAAAAATATTGTGTATGTACATATATATGTATATGTACATACAACAAATTGTAGTGTTTAAATTTATTTGAGTGATAATATTAAAAAAGAAGATATGTATCTTGTAATATGGATATGGAAAATATATGTTTATTTGTTTAAACTTTTTACGTTTGTGCAAAATGTCACAGAATGCTGTTTAGCTTGTGGTTTTTATCACTTAAAAACAAAAAATCAAAACATCTGCTTGAAACAGTGATGGCTCTTTCCTTTTTGCGCTTGTACAGAAAACGTACGAAATGGTATAAATAGTACAGTACTTTATTTTAAACTTGTGATCGATGTAACATCTTCATTATATGTATATCTATATTATAATTTCACTAATACATATATTTCATAAGGGTGCTGCTGGCTGAGGTAATGAACACAAAACAACGATGCCTTAGATCCCGAGATTGACTTCGCCCTCAGTCATGAATATGGTTTCGAATTTTTCTGACATGCATTAGTGCAAGATTGTGTTTATAGCATCGTACTGGTCACTTAACATTATCCACACATTTGCCTGCATGTACATATATTATTTACATATGTAGTAATGTTGGTGCTAAATGAATATATGCCCATGCGTTCATATATCTGCATATCCATACGTATGTTTAACATTAACCTACTAATGAAAAAAAAAATATTTACAGTCTTTTGTGATTTTATAAAGTAAATTAAGTTATATAGCAAATTAATTTATTGAATATGCTATGTATATCTACAAATATATCAACTATATGTTCAAATATCAAACCAAACAAGAAGTACAAAAAAAAGCTTTTGTGCCGCACTCTCATTCAACATACATACATGCCATCACTCTTGCGTATTTCTGCGTAAAATTCTATTTTCTGTAGGTTGGCTGCGCTGCGTTGCGTTTTTCAGCGCTCAATTAAGCCTTTTCGCAATTTTCCATGTAATAAATTGGATCAGCTGACCCATTTGCGCAGCGTCGCTTCTCGCTAATTGGGCCTTAAGCGCTAAATTACTTTGCGCTTTGCGTCGTAAGTTAGGTTGATTATAATCATTTACATAGCTTGCCATATAACAGGTTGGATCACCTGACACATTTAGCTTACATTTAAAGTTTCAACTTTCGGCTGTTCCATACTTAAGCTTTTATACTTTTTTGGAAATGTATTAAACCCTTAAGTTATATAAAGTATAAATAAATATAAAATATGCAAAATAAATATAAAATATGCAATAAAAAGACAATGATTGGATCAGTCCCATTAGGTTTTATTTCAAGAAATGAAAACAATATGGAAGTTCGCCTAAATCGTAGGAGATTGTGTGACATGATCAAATGCATAGTTTACTATTCTAAAAGGACATATATATTTACTATTCTAAAAGGACAGGCATATATATATATATATATATATATATATATATATTCAGAAAATTTTATATGAGTTTTTAGCATTTATTATTGTATCTATTAAAAATTTGTGAATCTTTCACCAGCAATTTAATAATTTCTTCATAGTTGACACGCCATTAATGAGACGACACTAAAACAAACAAGAAAATAATATTGGCTCTCAAGGTGCACAATTAGATTCGTTTCTTGGCTTTCCCCTACTATATTAAAATTCTGTTTCACCTCCTAACTCTTCTTTACATAATAACATCTCAAGTATCAACTTATTATTTCGCTTTCACAGGTTGTACTAGTTAAATTAATAAACATTATTTAAAATGCACTTATATAGAAGACTAACATGATTATATTGTAAAAATTTATATTTGTACATAAAATACTTTACAAAGTAAATTTGTTAAGTATTTGGTGCACAGATGCCAGTGGGTGACTGAGATCATATACCGGTGATGTAGTTAAACCTTATTCTATCCTTTTCTGTGACTGACTGTATACGACCTATGCCTTCACATAAGAAGTAGCAATGTAGTTTACCGCGGAAAACTCCTCAGAAGAACCGTAAATCAATACAGCTATTTAAGGCGTCGAAATTAACTGGTGCGAGTGAGATGCAAAACTCTCGAACGAATGTGATTTTTTAACATATTTTGTGTGTTTTCATTTAATTCTCAAATGGTTTATAAAAGTCTTTTGATAAGATGAGTGGTTTGAAACTTTTCAAAACTGTGGTTGAAGTGTACTGAAGATTTGGTGAAAGCACCAATGTATGTATATAGACATTGCTTAACCACCCAACAAATAAATTTCATATCATAATGACAGTATGTCAAATAGGTAATTTATTAACAGATATTATAGACTCTTTTTTATTCCGCTTTTTTTTACAATTATTTCACAATATTTAGCAAATTTGATGATTTAAATTTAAAAAATATGACATGTGTTATTAAGCTCCAATAAGTTTAATAAACTATATATGATGTACATGCGTGTACTAAAAAAATATTTAAGTTTTTATGCCCAGTCAAAATTAAGTTCTATTTAAACTTAAAGTCTATTTAAATACAAAATTAATTTTTAGAGATCATATTTAAATACAACTTAAATATCCCTTACTGGACACTTAAATGGTATTTAAATAGAGCACAGTAAACATATGACTTGGACTTTTTTCCTTTTACGAAAAAGAAAACATCGTGATGTCGAGAAAAATTTGCTAAAAAATTTAAGAAAGTTGCATAAATATAGTTAATTATCAACAGAATAAAGTAAAAAATCAATAAAATAATATTTATTGTACAAATAGACTCTAACACAATTGAAAAACTTAAAATAATATCATGCACAACACTTGAAATACTTTGAATCATAAGCAAAACACATGTTTTCTGAACAATGGCGATTTTTCTTTACATATTTCATAATTGGTTTTATATAGTTTTATTTTGTTGTCTAGATTAGCTTTGCTTACCAGTTCATTGTTTTAGTTTTGATGTTAAGGTATTTTTTATATGAATTTTCCATGTGAGACGTCTGTCTATATATAATCCCAAGTACTTCACGTAGTTCGTCGGCGGCAATTGTAAGCCATTTATTTTTATATTAGACGACATTCTTCTTTCCTTAAAGTAAATTTAACATGTTTGCATTTTCCTACATTGATAGTCATTTTTCATTTCTTTAACCATTGCTGCAGTGTTTTACTCTCTCTGCATTACAGATAAGGCATTTATTAGTGGAAATTATTGCGGTGTCGTCCGCAAAAGTGGTAACTGCGACATTATCGGACGTAGGCATAGCAGACCTATATATGGTATATAATATTAGATCTAAAATACTGCGTTGCGGTACTCCACTAAATACTTATATACTTGATACTTAGTCGTCCACTTTTACATAAAAAGATTGATTGCTTATATATGATTTTAATAAGGAAAATTGTGGTACAGGTAGAATTTTTTTAGGTTTAAATAGTAGTCGTTCATTCCACACTCTATCAAAAGCCTGCTTTATACCAAACTATACTGCAGAACAATACATTTTTTTCTCTAGTGAGTTTGATATTAGGCTTACTATACTGTGACACTGTTGTGGTATTCCAACACAAACTTTTGTTGTCCAAACTGTTGATCAGGTATAACTGTTTCTCTCTCTAGGATCGGCAATAGTCTTTCTACTAACAGCTTCTCGAATATCTTCGAAAAAGCAGTTAGTAGACTTATTGGTCTGTAGGATGAAATCTAGTTCTCTGGTGTGTTTGGCTTTGGGATCATTATAATAACCGTTCTTTTCTAAACGGAGGCGATATATGATAGTCTCAACATAGAATTATATGTAAGTGTAAAGAGTAGAATGCTTTTTTTAAAGTGATTTTGCAACTATTTAGTCCATTTTATCGTGAACTGAAGACTTTTTACTATTAAGTTTGCAAATTACGTTTTGTACTTTTCTCGTAAAGATATATTTGATTGGAAAATACATTTGGTATGAGAACTCCAAAAATTTAAATACTATACTATCATGCACGGAATGTGTTGTCGGAAAAGGTTGATAAATTTGATATAGATATGCAGAGGAAGCTCCAGCTTTGCTCTTGCTGCTTCTGCACCAGGTGCCATTTTTTAATGTTTCTTGTTACTGGATGTTTTAAATATCTTGTGACTTTATAAAGGCTATAATCAGTATCTTCTGAGGTGTCCAAATTGTTTAAAGACGTAGATACTTCATATTTCATAATTTCTCAATTCAGCCATTCTCTTTTTAAGATAGTTTGATGCTGTTTGAAATTAGTTTTATCCGCAGGATGTCTACTTTGCTGCCAAATTCCACGAAGTCTCCACCGTTCTCGTATAAGTTGCCTTATTTCAGTATATATAAGCACTCTTTATACGCATTGTGTTTGTATTGTAGGAGTAGATAAATGAGCAGAATTCTTAATAGCATTGCAGAAGTGATATACAATTTATATAAATTTTGATTTAACTAGAGCTGAAAGGCATTGATGTAAGTTTTATGAGAGATAATTTTGAATTTTTTTGTTCTGATAGTTACTGTAAGAGTATTGTAGCTTAATATTATAGCTGTATGATCGGAATTAAGGTCATCAGAATCTGAGATATCAAGAACAACATCCGGTATGCCTGAATAAACGAAAAAGTCTAATAAATGCGATATTTTATTCGAATCTGTAGGTAATACGTTGAACTTCCTATGGATAATCTTTTGTGCGCTAGCTTTCAAATGAATTTCAAAACCCTTTAGGGTAAGATAGTCTAGAGCTCCACCACGGATACTTAACATTAAAGCCACCGCCTACAATAAATCTACTACCAAGTATTTTGAAAAAAGCTTCATAATTTTGTGCACTAAAACTCTGTCGAGATGGGCAACATATAGCATAAATTGAAACTACGTAATTGTTGCACTGAATTTTTAAACTACAAGCCTTAAATATGGTTTTATTACTGGGCTTAGCGATTCATATTTCAAATTATATCTAATTAAAATAGCTGATCCAGCGTGGGCTCCATTATCGGGAACAGGTCATAACCTCTAATATTAAAGTATGTTTTAGATGTAAAGTGTGTTAAAATAACTAAATGGTTTGTAATAAGGACAATTCCTATCTCTCTTGTATGATTGCTCCGTTGGCGTTCCATGTTGCTAGACGTAGGTTTATTTCCAAAATTTTTGTTATAATATCAAAAATTTTGTCCATCATTTGTTCTAATCTTTCCGAAAACCTTATTTCGGGACTATTTATGTTACCTGCAACAGTTTGTGCATATGTGACACCTTCATTTGTGCTTTGATTGTTTGAAGTAGAATTTGCTGACGAAAATTGGACATTGTGTGCTTACCCACATCCATGCTGTTGATGGGTATTATCTGCTGCATTTTTTGATAAAAAGGACATTCTTTATAATTTGCAGTGTGATTCTGAAGAGAGTTTACACATTTTGGTGCTGTTTCTAAATCTTTTGTACAACTCATGGTTGGATGGCCAAATCCGCACGTAAGGCACTTGAAAAGCCTTTTGCAGTATATTTTGGTATGGCCAAATTGTTGATATCGGTGACATTGCACTAAATCATTAGTTTTTCTAAGTGTTTCAATGTTGACGATAATATTTTGAATATTTGTTTGTCGGATTTGGATCAAGGTCTACAAAGAACATTTGCAATAGCAACTTTGTTATCCTACTTCTGACATTGGTAACATTTCTAACCAAATGACCTAACAATAAAAGTTCTGCTTTTATATCACTAACTGGGGTGATATGATGAATGTTCTTTATAACTACCCTGTAAGCTCTTTCCTGTTTAAGTCCAAAAGTGTGGTAATCAATATTTTTTGACTCAAATAATTTACACATTTTTCTGTAGGAATCTATAATTTTTAACCTTATTATTTCTCAAACACTTATAGTTAAAGTCTTTTATATCATCCCTAATTGTTTTAAGCAATTTTAGTAACATTTGTAACGTTAGGAATATAAATCGGTGGTGGCTTCGATGCTTTATTGACTTTATCATCATCTTCTTGATCGTCTTTGATTTCTATTTTTTCTTCAGCAGATTTTTCGTCCCTAAGTAAATGGAATTAGTTTATTCTTGACCCATCGTTTGTATTCGTTTTCTTGTATTGAAGCATTTTTGTGCATATTTTTGAACGAGATTTTATTGTTTTTGCACCTGTCAGTTGCTGTCAAGTACCATCACGTAGTGTTTTATGTTGAAGCACTTAATTAAAAAGGGTAGGTATTTCTAAGCATTTCTGCCACATTAGCCGAGCATTAAGATGCCCTTTTTGAGAAATAAAATAAAAACAAGTGTTTAGCTATGCTCTTGGATTAATTCTGATTTTATTGACCAAAAATAGCAGCTTATATAGTAGAGTATACTAATAGTCAGCACATTGCATATTATTAAACAAAATGGTATTTGGCGACAATGCTATAAATTAAAATTCCCACGACAAAAGTATTCACATAATTTAATTCTTGAATATTGACATTGAAATTTTAAACATGAGCAAATATTTCTGTTGCGAAAGTTTGGGGAATCATTGAACTTGTAATTTCCTCTGACCAGCATAAATTTCTTTAACTTAAATTTATTGTAAAAGTTTAATTCTTTCGTTTTATGTTATATATAGTGTTGTTCATAATTGTATAAATATATATTATTACAGTGATGTGCGTAAGTCTACATACTCATCAATCAGATTGTACTTAATTTTGTTATTGTTTAAATTATTGGTTTTCTGTAACGATTGAGTTAAAGCATTCATTTTTTTGGGGGATAAAAATTCTTGGAACTTTTATTGATACCTTTTGTTTTCTTTTTTTTTTTGTACTCAAAGATTGCGTCTTTTCATTAAGATAGATACTAAATGAGTAAAAAAATTTTAAACAAACAAGTTCTTTTTTTAAATTTTAATTGTAAGCTAGTTCTTTTTTCCCAAAATATTATTTAAAAAATTCAATTCATGCGCATTTCACTGGGGCTAATGCAGATCATCAGGGAACCTTTACCCAACTTTTCTTAGGGCCATTATTACAACTTGACGACAAAGTTGGTGGTAGTAAATGCCAACGTAGCATAACAAGTGGCCGGTAGCAACTTTCTATTATTACAACTTGCCGGTAAAATTAAATGTATATTTCTTATTGTGTGGCAATACCGCTAGCAATTGCCGACTACTTTTGAAATATTATTTAGATCGCGAAAAATTGTAGTGGCAACGACACACTTGTTTTTACTTTTTAAAAATATATGCAGCTTTTGTTTGTGAAAATATAAGTTTGTGTTATAAAATAAAAAATGTCAGCATCTAAGGAAACAATCGTGCGAGCAGTGAGAAGACGGACAAAAAACTTTTCAAGTGAAGAAGACCTATGTTTGGTGTTACCATATTAAAATATAAGAAAATATGGTAATATAAACATAAATCCTCCTGGTAAAACATCGCAAAGTCGAACTTGCCGTTAACATATCGCACATACTTAGATTAAAGAAAAGTTGTAATAACGAAAATGTGTTTATCTTACCGATAAAATCTCACTTTAAGATAACATCAAGTTGTAATAATGGCCCTTAGAATAACTGAGGACATTTATTTCATACTTCCACTTTACTAAGTGAGAAGCTTTGAAACCAAATATCGTTTTACGTTTTATTTTACAACTGGTGGGTTTTTTGCCGACAAGAACTAACTGATTAATTTTCCTTTTTTATTTTCTTACGTTTTGTTCTACAACTGGTTTTTTGCCGACTCAAATTGTAGGTGTAAGAGAAATAAAGAACAACAACCAATAATTGTTTTAATATAAAAGCAATTTATTTAGAGTGTTGACGACATGTTGTTTTATTTTGCACAAGCACTTGCATGTTTAAATTAGTTTTTATTTTTGGGGGATTTCTTAAACGAATTTAAATATGCAAGTGCTTGCGCAAAATAAAACAACTTATATTGTCAACACTCTAAATCAGTGAGTTCTTTTTGTGACTTTGCTATTTGGTTTCAAAGCTTCTCACTTAGTAAAGTGGAAGTATGAAATAAATGTCTTTAGTTATTCTAAATGTTGGGTAAAGGTTCTCTGATGATCTGCATTAGCCCCAGTGAAATGCGCATAGGAACTAGCTAAAACCCCTCAACTGATCAATTTGAATTTTTTAAACAAGATTTTGGGAAAACGAACTGGCACATAATTCAAATAAAAGAGCTTAAAAAACCCCCAAAATATAAACTAATTTAAATAAACAAGTTTTTTGTTTTCCACATAATTACATTTTTATAATTGCCTAATTTGATAATTACTTTCTTCTATACATATCATACACGAACCAAAATTTTTATAGCTTTTTCGTTTCACTCAAAAAGTTTGTAGAAAATCAAAAGTTTAGTTTTTTCGTCAGTTGACGTACAATTTATAAATCAAAACAGGCTGTTAATATCTGTGGAGCTATGTATGTAATAGCGTTGCTCAGAATTAAAGACATTTCATTTAAAATATACTGCAAATATAATATATAAATTATTTTTTAATATATTGTATTTGTAAAAATTCTGCTTAAGCTTTTTGTTGTGTTGGAAAATGAGTTGGTTCAAAATATGTCTTCTTGCTTCAAATAACTTTCTTGTTATGAAAGTTTAATTCAAACTTCTATCAATTAAGTAGTTTATATTATTTTCCTAAAGAACTTACACAAAAAATGATTAAAGATTGATTTATAAACAAATTATTTCTTATTTGTATAAGAACTGATCTCTAAATGATTTAATATGTATATGGATATTAATTTATTGGAAACACAGCCAAAGGTAAATTATTGCATTTGTCAATAAGCATTTTGTATGTGCATATGTATTTAAAATATGTTCAATCACTATTTTCTTTTTTTTCTCTTTTATTTACTACCTTTATTCTTTTATTTGAAATTTACAACTGTATAATGTGTTAACAATAGCCATAACATACCTTTGCACTGTCTTATAACTGACTTTCCGAGATCCAACCAGTGCTGTAAGATAAAATATATAACATGATGAGTAACTGTGCTACATTTGTCTGCGATTTTGCTCGCTTAGCTTATGCCTGCAAATAGTTTTTATTAAATATTCTGACTTCACGTATTATTATAAAGTTTATTTCATAAATTTAACGATGGTTTTACTAAAGTTTTATTCCAACAATAATTTAATTCAAGGTTTATTATATCATACAAAACCCCTTATTATTTTTATTCAATATATTACCACTTTTTTATTTGCCTTTTTCAATGTTACATATGTACATATATAATAGAGGTCTGCATCGAATAAGTATTTTTGCTACACATGAAGATTCTCTTTTGTATCGATTACTACACATACTCATTATATTTCTCAGCACTAAAGCAGAGAAGAGAACTGAAATGTAGTTTGTCGAATACGTTCAGGCATGTAGCAAGGCAGATTAAACAGGTACTCTCGGTAGTGCAGCTGTCTTCTGTTTACGTACCAATATAGTGTCAAAAGTTTATTTACAAGCTTTATTTTTCACTAGAAAAACAAAAGTTAAGAAAATTCTTAAATTGTTAACTTCTAATATTAATCCTTGCTAAGTTATAAAATTAATTATTCCAGTGAAATATAGTTTTTACTAGATTTCTCAGAAGGTGAAAAAAGTTAAATAGTGTTGAGAGATATCCCACCTGCTTTTGAGGATGTTTAAATGGTGGTACTACGGGTAATACAGGGAACATTCGTTGAACAAGGGACACAAACAGAGTAAGTAACCTATAAACTATATAATAAATGAGTGCATATAGACATACTTGGCCAAAAACAAACAAATACTTTATTTTAAAATAGAATCGTTTTTTTGTTTTTGGCAAAAGTCTATTGAAGATTTGGTGTAAGAAGCAATGAAATGCAAGCATAACTGAAGGCTTTTCTTTTTGAAGTAAAATATTTTGTAAATTATTAGTTTTAATTCTTAAATTTATTCAAAAACAAAATGTTTTGTAAATATATAGTCAAATAGTTAAACTAGATTAGAATTGAATAAAAAGTATGTGCTGAATAACAAAAATGTTGCTTCATTTGATGTATTTATTGCTGTAACCAGGTAACTTATTTGTCCCTGACGCACTTTTGCTATTTAGTAGTTTTCAACAATAGCATCTACAGACTCGTGTTAACCTAATTTCAATCTCATTCTAAGCTCGTCCACTGCAAGCCGTAAACTTTTACGCACGACATTCATAGCTATTATAATTGAGATGAGGTACCTATAAGAAACATTTCAGCATATAATATATTTCAATTTATAGAATTAATAATTACCATAAATACTCAAAGTCCAAATCAGTAATATCCTTTACAAACTCCCGACACAAATTGTTATACTCATCGGCTGGACATCCGGCAATTTCCAAATGCAATGGCGTCTGCTCCATCATGGTATTAATAATATCTGTTATACTTATGTACATATTTTACACAAAAGCTAAAATTTCGAAAGTATTATTTGTTACCTTGGTTAAGGAAATCATTTCCATTACAAATTTCACGTTTTAGCACGTTCTGGCTTTAATAAATTACAAAATAAAATCATTAATCTGCCTTCATGAACACAAAGCATTGAATTGACATTTATTCAGCCACGATTCTTTTCAAGCAAAAGTTATAAGACTTTGACATTAACATGTAATATTCTACTAACAACAATACGTGTGGTTGTTAGTGTTGTAGATTGTTGTACTAGTGAGAGTACCTGTTTAATCTGCCTTGGCATCTGGCCACACACAAATAAGTTCTCAAAATATATGAACATGATAAATCAAGTACCGAAAATATACATCCCACTTCATTTGGTACAACGAGTATTTGCAAGTCATTTAAAGAGATGTGTCAATGAGTATTTATGAAAATGTGTTTACCCTTTCATTGAAGTTTGTTTCATATATATATATATATATATATATATATATATATATATATATATATGTGGCACCCTATGTTTTAGTACAATTACCCACATTACTTTATGTACATACGTTACTGTTATACCAATTACTTTTTACTTTTGATATCCCTAGATAATAAAACTACCGCCATTCTTATTAACAACACGCGTCCTGAACTCGAGATTTTCTTTTATATTAATAGAAGAAATTAATAAGTTAAATTCTTTTTGTTAAATAAAATTATCCTTTTAAAATCAACACCAAACAGTGAATTTATTTATTGGCAAACATATAAACCGAACCAGCCAAACTGGTGACCCCGACGTGATATTGGTGTTGTACAAGCCGCCATATTTTCGCAATGAATAACCCGAACGATAGTGGTACATCAACACCGGGCATATAAAAGAAAATCTCGAGTTCAGGAAAGATTGCACTATTTTCGTCCGAAGCTGTTTACCGTGCCAAAGATTAAAAGTGCAAAGGCATACTCGATCGACTCCAAATAAGTATGAGCCGCCAAAAGAACGATTTGCTCACATTAACATTGACATCGTTGGTCCATTCCCATTATGTGAAGGACAACGATACTGCCTTACTATTATAGAAAGGTGGCACCGGTCTTTAAAGACTGCGATTTTATGTCATAACCCAACAAGAAGGGTGCACCACCTACCAGTAATTTTAATTGGGCAGCGTGTGGCTTACAAACCAGACATTAATGCTTCACCTGCAGAAATGGTGTATGGTTCCACACTTTCAATACCTGGCTCAAACTCAGACAACGACTATTATTCGGAGTTTCGTGCAACGATGCAGCAATTAAAGCCAACAGAAACTATTCATCACTCAACACAACGAACGTTAGTTTCAAAAAAATTACAAAATACGACTCATGTTTTCGTCCGTAACGACTCAATTCGACCTTCGCTTGTTCACCCATATGATGGTCCATACCACGCTATGACAAATTTTTCACCATTCTGATTCGAGACCGTCAAAGTAACATCAGCATCGATCGGCTGAAACCCGCTTTCAGTTCAAATAATGACCTTCCTGATGGTTCCAATGTTCCAGACGTACCAACCACTCAACCTGGTAAAACACCGGACATGTCTATACAACAAATGCCAATAAAATCTGATCGCAAAACCAGTTCTACGTCAACTAATCCGAATCCAGCTGAAAGTTCTTCACCTCATTTGATAGCACCAAAAGCTACAACAAGTAGCCGGCAGATTACGCTCCCTACAAGGTTCAGGTGAACCTCTCCCAGTGGGGGGGAATGATGTGGCACCCTATGGCTTAGTACAATTACCCACATTACTTTATGTACATACGTTACTGTTATACCAATTACTTTTTACTTTTGATATACCTAGATAAAAAAACTACCGCCATTATTAATTCTATATTCTTATTAACAACACGCGTCCTGAACTCGAGATTTGTCTTTTATTTTAATAGTAGAAATTAATAAGTTAAATTCTTTTTGTTAAATAAAGTTATAATTTTAAAATCAGCACCAAACAGTGAATTTATTTATTGGCAAACATATAAACCGAACCAGCCAAATATATATATATATATATATATATATATATATATAAATATGTATATATATATATATATATATATATATATATATATATCTATATATATACATGAGTACATATGTAACATAAAGACCTTAATTTAAAAATATTAGTGTTATTAAACAAACTTATGAAAAGAAGAATTGTGTTTGCCAGGTCTTACCGCGGTAGGAATATTATTCTGATAAAGTATGGGCCCCTCATATTCAGACGGCCATTCGTAATCTATCCAATTAATCTTTGCCAAACCATTTTAGCCAACACAAATTTTTAAAAAGAAATTATTAAGTAATCGTATTTAAAATATATAAAATATATAAAAATTCCTTGTAAGATATAGCTATTTATAAATAAATAAATAAATATATTTATAAATAAATATATAAATTTATTTATATTTTTCACATAATTAATTATGCGTGCACAGAATATCAAAATAATTCTTATTTGTAAGAACTAAAGGTCTGCAACGAATAAGATTTCGGATAAGTCAAGACATTTGAACAAAACGCGAGTAATGAAGAGAAGAGAAGGTTTGATGGACGAATACCAACGTGTATGTAGCTGACTTCGTACTTGTTCAGTAAATACGGAACATACAAAAATGAGAACATAAAAAAATAAGTTCCTCAAATTTTTTGTTCCTACTTGTTGTACTTCAAATATTTTAACAGCAATGTTAAATTTCATAATGATGTTATTATTCTATAGATTTACTTTTCTAATTGTTTAAAGACTCAAGATTACTGCATATATGGTTTTGATTAAAATTTTCTGCGGAGTTGAACTTTTGAAAATTGTAAAAAACACATTGAATTATTTTGAAGTAGATTTATCAAGAGTCTAAGACTAACCAATAAATATTTATAACTGTGAATATGTAATTATAGATGTAGTTACACTTGCCTCATTTATTTCCATTTTCTTAAATTAACCATCATACTATGCAGACATATGTGTAGATTCAGACTAAAAGTTTTAGTCTAAAACTTAACATAAAAATCATTTCTTTTATCTGTAAACCTTCACGTGGAACTTATTGTACTATATAAAGTTTGATCTTCAATTCTTACTCGACTTGAATGACTCGAACATAATATTACGCAGTACTTTTATAATCGACCAAACAATAAAATTGTTCCTTGATGTTGTTGTTTTAGAAAATAAGTACAACATTTTGTTGTAGAGCAGATTACAGTAGGAAAATGTGTACAAGCTTTGCCGTATTAGGAGTACTTTTTTCTTCAAATACATTTGTGTAGACCTTTAGTAAGAACTCATACCTGAACATGTTCTTCATGTGGTACATGTGAAGTTTGGGGCTCGTTTTATGTACTCATAATAATTGTTTAAAAGTACACGATACGATCGTACAAGTATTCACAAGCAGTAAGCACGAAGAGTACCTACTACTATTTGTAATCAACAGGAGTCTTGTACTCAAAAATATGTTCCTTTCGTTGCTTGCTATTTCGAATATGTGCTCATGCCTTGCCACTACACGTGTACTTCACATATACAAATATACCGGGTTATCCATTTCGTGGTTTCAAAAGTATAGGACTGGAATTCGACATAATTCTAACTAAGTCGTTAAACCAATTTGTTTCTTTTCAGTTGAAAGTCTGACATTGACGAAAATGGATCGCTTAACTATCACACAACTACTACATACTACAAAAATGGTGATTCTGCAGCAGCCACATATCGTGCTTTAAGAGGAGATTATGGTTCACATAATTGTCCAACTACGCAAGCAATTGGGAAAATTGTGAAGAAATTTGAAGAGACTGGAGTGATTACAAATAATGTAAGGCCTGTGCATCATCGTTTCGCTCGTTCCGCTGAAAATATCGCTCCTGTAATTGAAAGTGTTACCGAAGACCCGAATGTGTCGATTCCTCGTCGTTCTCAGGAGTTAGGACTGTCTTACGGCACATTATGGCGTATTTTGCATTTAGATCTACACCTACATTCTCACAACCCGTAGATACGTGGAATGGGTGCTTGAACAACAGGCGGTGAACGGCGATTTTTCGAACAAAATTTTCTTCAGCGATGAAGCACATTTCTCACTCGGTGGGTATATTTATAAAGAAAATTGTCGTATTTGGGGTTCTGAGAATCCTCAAGTAATTGAAGAGAGGCCATTACATCCACAAAAAGTCACTGTTTGGTGCGCTCTTTGGTCCGAAGGTGTGATTGGACCTTACTTCTTCGAAAACGACGATGGAACTACTGTCACCGTTCGGAGCATTATGGTCATATGATAACCGACTTTTTTTTGCCTGCTATTTAGGAATATGACTTTGAGAATATGTGGTTTCAACAAGATGGTGCCACATGCCACACAACTCGAGCGAATATGTCTTTATTGCAAGAGACATTTCCTGGCCGCGTAATTTCTCGTCGTGGCGATATCAAATGGCCACTAAGATCATGCGATGTGACACCCTTGACTTTTTTTGTGGGGCTACGTGGAAGACCGTGTTTATGCAGATAACCCTTTAACTCTTGAGCACATAAAAACCAACATTCGTCAAGTTATGGCTGAGATACCGCCCAATATGTGTCAAAAAGTGGTCGAAAATTACTTCAAAATAATCAATGCTTGCACCACCTCGCGTGGTGGTCATTAAATGATGTAATGTTTCACACATAATGTCTACGTTCAAACTTTATAATAAAAAAGAAATATCATGAAAAAAAATATTTTATATGTGTTTTATTTACATTTACTTTTGAAACCGCAAAATGGGTAACCCTATATTTGTGCAGACGTCTGATACATAATATTCTGTATAGTTAAATTATTTTATTTTTTTACGTTTTATCACATACAATATAAACTTTGTATGTATATTTTAAAATAAAGAAAAAATAAAAAACAAAATGAAGTCATACAATGTCTAAAGGCCTAACTATAATGTCAAATGTATATGCGCACATTTGTGTGACTATATTATACTTACAATCCGTTGTAAAGCAATCTACTTTTGCAAAAACTAGTTTATGATATATACATAAAATGTAAGTACATATATAAACATTTTCAATTTATACATACATAAATATATTATTATAAGTCGATTATTATCAATTTAGAAAGTAATTTAAGATATAAATTGGAAAAGTACCTCAATGTATAACAATGTGTGCAAGTGGTTGGCAACGTATCATTAATTGTAGGTAAATACACAAATATGCTATAATATGTTTCAATGAATTTTTGACATTATTTATTAAATTTTCTGTAGAATTGATTTCGGCGTGCATTGCGGCTTCTCTTGTGTGCATGCATCATAGTCTATGGTATGTGTGTATCTAAAATAATTATCAATAACATCGAACAAACATTTGCCTCCTTAAGGAAAATGCGATCAGTTTCGCTCTATGCGTAGGAAAATTAAATTTAAGGAAAAGTTATTTAAGCAAATGATGGTTGTACACATTTGATTGTATGTATTCGCGAATTCGCCTGCGCTATTGTACGCATATTATAGTAGGTCGAGCTGGTAAACTAGCGATAGTATCGAGTTTTGTTTTCATTAAACTATCGATGTTCCTTTTTCGAAAGCCATAGTATCGTTTAAAAAAGTGTCACTAAATTGGCATTGAAATTGTAAAAAACGGCGAAGGCTTTTCATTAGAAACGATGGCTAAGTTCTCGCTTTTAGTTAGTAGGCTAAGATTTATGTTTACAAAAGACAGGTGACGCTGTGTACGTTGCGATTTATAATATATAATAAACATTTCATAATACTATAACCATATTCTTCTTTTAAATTGGGCTAACATTTGCAGAAGAAAACGGTTCTGCAACTAATAGAAAAATATCTGCAATATCTAAAAAGTAAGTAAAATGCTTTTCTATTACAAAGGTAGTACAAACATATATATGTATGTATGTATTTCCCCTACAGAAAACAGCAATAAAATTGCTGATGAAGATATCGAAAGTGATATTGAAAAAAGCACGACATGGTAACTCAGAGGTTTGGAATTATTTTCAAAAAATATAGGATAAAAAATATGCTAAATGTGTGCTTTGCGAGAAAATTTACCAAAGTAGTGGCAGCACTTCAAAGTTATTTGACCAATTCAAACGCAATAATCTCTTTTTTGTGATAGTGCTTTAATGACTCTGATCGTCACCGACATACAACCATTTAGTATTGTAGAAGATGCAGGTTTCCGACATATTGTAAAGTGCTTAGATCCACTTTATACATAATTTTTCTTTTATTTGAAATACATGTAAAAAAATTGTGCCATATTTTGTTTACAAATGTTAAAGAGCAATAATAAAACTTTATTGGTTATTTTAAAATATTTCGATAGTATCGATAGTTTTGTAAAAAACTGTAATAGTTGGGCCTTAAGCTGGAAGTACATAACAGGCGTTTCATGCTACGTGCGTTCTATCCGTTTCATGCTTCTGATGCGTTTATAATTTGATCAGCTGTAGTATGTAGATAGAAGTTCATTTTGCTAAAATGTTAAATAATATTAAAAATTTTAAAAAAATTGTGGACTTAGTTGAGTTTGTAAATATTATACACTGTGCAAAAAGAGCATACGCAACCTTGTTTTATATATTAAAAAATTAATAGACGTAACAGAGATGGTACTTGGTACGTAAAATGAATCGATATATTACATGAATATTTGTTTGAATAAACAATTGTGATAAAATAACAATTTCAATGCATTTAACTCTTCAAAATAATAGTAATCTCTATTGCGACAAAGATTTCTTATTAAAAACGTATTATTATAACAAAAATTAAAAAATGATAATCCACGATCAAAATTTATTAATCGATAACATCGAAAATGTATTATAATTTGTCATCCCTGGCTACCAAAAACAGCTGACATTTTTTTCAAGACGCGCACCACGCGTACAAAAGTAGATCTACTTTACGCGTCAAGCGTTCTGCACGTTTTGTCATGTAACTTGTTACATACAATTACACTAGCTCTACTTTTTTGACAGACGCTTATAACACAGAAAAACAGAAACAGAAAACTCAAAAGTGACAGTTCATTTTGGCCCGTATCAGCCTAACGATGGTGCAAACGAGTACAAAATATATCAACACAATTCTAAATAAGTATGTTAGAAGAAATGGCTATACATGGTCATCTCTAAACACATGTTTTACAATTTAAGCAAATAATGTTGGTTGAAAGTAAACCAAAAATTTCGTTTAGGAGAAAAATTGTGAAATAAATAATAAAAATAAGTGTTAAGTGATTTTAAGACAATATTAAACTGATTATAAACATTAAAAGAATATACCAAAACTCCTAAATTGTGGCTGGCGGTCAATACCATTAACAAATCAACATAAAAATGAGCCAAGATTCCCAAAGAATTGAAATACTATCAAATTAGTTTTGTTTTTAATTTTTATTAATGGTAGTGCTCAAATATTAGTATTATTAAACAAACTTATGAAAAGAAGAATGGTGTTTGCCAGGTCTTACCGCGGTAGGAATATTATTCTGATAAAGTATGGGCCCCTCATATTCAGACGACCATTCGTAATCTATCCAATTAATCTTTGCCAAACCATTTTAGCTAACACACATTTTTAAAAAGAAATTACTAAGTACTCGTATTTATCACTTTATTTTCTTTCTTAAGAATTGATATCCCTTAATTGCGAAATTTTTAGTCTTTATTTCAAATTCCTTGTAAGATATAGCTATTTATAAATAAATAAATAAATATATTTATAAATAAATATATAAAATTATTTATATTTTTCACATAATTAATTATGCGTGCACATAATATTAAAATAATTCTTATTTGTAAGAACTAAAGGTCTGGTTTAGAAATGGTTAAATGTTTTGAAATAAATCGTCGCACGTAAATAATCTGGACACATATTTTAAATGGGACTATGGGAGACAAAACAAGCGCTTAGTGAATGCTAATAGATGACTAAGGCGCTAAAAAGACATGCTCACGGGTGTAATGGGAACCTTAAACTATAAATTGAGTTGGGAATGAGAGTTTCTTGCAAGTCACAGATGATCGCGTAAAAAAACAGATTTCGAATCAGAGATACAACTTAAGTTGATCTGATGTAACAAAATTGCAAATTCCACAGACTTGGAAGAAGGTGGTACGTATAATTTGTTTTTAACAAAAGCTATGCTTACTATAGGTCTTTTATAAAATTTACTTATGTACAATTTGTTATTAAATATGTATGTATAAATCCGTACTAGGCTTGCGTTGACTTCAATGAGTATTTGGAAGTGTACAAAACTACTGCCTGTTCTACACCTCGATGTTACTGATAGCGTCGAGTCCTGAATGTTTTCCAGCCCTTCTAAATATATTGTTACAAAGATTAGAAATAGATTTAAATAAAACGACAATGTGGCTATATGTACTTGGTAGCACTGCCAATTAATCTCTAGTTGTCAAAATGTTACAACCCTGGTCAACACAATATAGATAATATTCAAATTAACGGAAATGGAATACTCTGGAATATACAAGATCATTCGAGGCTGTGCCAATAATAAGTGTAAATAACAACAACGAAAAACCTAGCAACATAAATGCTAAGAGATGTTATTCTTAATGATCTTGTACGCAAGTATTCGCTGCTAATAAAACTAAACAGGTTCAAAGTATACACAGCCATATACACATAGCAGAAGAAGAAACAAAACTACACATCATCTCATCCATACAACCACACATAGTTACCATAAGCAAAACACACAAGTAAGCATTGTCACGTATACAAACACACGTACGCATGTTAAGTAAAGTACAACCAACAACAACCATGCCCAGAAGCTTCTCGAAGTTACCAGACGACGTCACTTTGCTATATAAAGACGCTGCCAGAGCTCAGAGAGAGAGAGAGATAGAGCGAGTGTGATTTAAAATATAGACGTGTTAACATCGCTAAGTGTTGAGTAGTACAAATACCCGCGTTAATAAAGTAATAAATAAAATATTGCCGCATAATAATTCTAAAACTAATTTGTCCGTGTTTTAATTTGATGCAATAAAACGAATCCTTGAAAGATAAGTAATAAAACCGTTTTTACGAAAAGGTCTAAAAACGTAACAATATTATTTTTTGACTGATAATATGCTGTACAGATGTCAAGGTATTTATATTTGTTAACATATTTATTTACTTAAAACAAACAAGAACAATTTTCTTTTATCGTTTATGAAATAGTGTTTTTCCAACATGAGCCCCTTTGAAAATTAGAAACCAACATTATGCAAATCAATTTTTGGTTATAACACAAGTCATGGAAAATGTGCTGAATGAATGTTAGACCGTTTTCATAACATGCATAAAGATCTAAAAGCAATGAGTGAACTGCATATCAAAGAAACGAAAGGATTGTATTGGAACAAGCAAGAGTGTATATAATGTAGTATTATTCTGTTATAAAATACGTGAAAATTATAAACGTAATCTCTATCAGATTAATGGTGCATTAAACCTAATTTAAAAATGTTATTTTCACTTAATATTCATAGGCTAATTGTTCGAAATTAATTAAAATCTCAGAAAGACATGATGATAAATATTCCAAGGTACACAGAAAAGTCAACATCAGTTTTATTCAACTTACACAGCAGAGCAGAACAGCTGTTTTCGAAAGACGCAACACTTTCATCTTCAGTGCTCATGTATATATTATGTTTATCACCACTGTTTAAGTGGCTTAGTTGAATGTTATAACAGTTCCTATTTACACAAATTTTATTGTGAAAAAGAATCCGAGAACTGTATCAACCTGATTTTAACACGTTTTTGTTTTAAAACCCGTGTTACCGTTTAATTATTTTCTTCATTTCCTATTTTTCTGAATTTTTTGTTCCATTATATATTAAGTCAAACTTTTATGGTTTGAATTTATACTTAAGTATATGTGAACGGTTTTTCCAATTTTCATTGGTAGCTGAAGCCCTAGCTTGAATTTGTAAGAAAATTATTTTTAAGAACATTTTATATTGCTATGTTAAATTGAATTAATATTCATAGGCTAATTGTTCGAAATAAATTAAAATCTCAGAAAGACATGATGATAAATATTCCAAGGCACACAGGACAGTCAACATCAGTTTTATTCAACTTACACAGCAGAGCAGAACAACTTTTTTCGAAAGTCGCAACACTTTGATCTTCAATGTTCATGTATATATTGTTTTTATCACCACATTTTAGGTGGCTTAGCTGAACCTGATAACAGTTCCTATTTACACAAATTTTATTGTGAAAAAGAATCCGAGAACTGTATCAACCTGATGTTAACTAGTTTTTGTTTTTAGTACCCGTGTTACCGTTTAATTATTTTCTTCATTTCCTATTTTTTTGAATTTTTTGTTCCATTATACATTAAGTCAATCTTTTATGGTTTGAATTTATACTTAAGTATATGTGGACGGTTTTTCCAATTTTCATTGGTAGCTCAAGCCTTAGCTTAAATTTGTATGGTAGTTATTTTAACGAACATTTTATATTGCTATGTAGCAAAAACGTATTAAAATCAGGTTGATACAGTTCTCGGATTCTTTTTCACAATAAAATTTTTGTAAATAGGAACTGTTATCACATTCAACTAAGCCACCTAAAAAGTGGTGATAAACACAATATACACATGAGCACTGATGATGAAGGTGTTGCGACTTTCGAAAACAGCTGTTCTGCTCTGATGTGTAACGTGAATAAAAGTGATGTTGACTTTCCTGTGTGCCTTGGAATATTTATCATCATGTCTTTCTGAGATTTTAATTAATTTCGAGCAATTAGCCTATGAATATTAATTCAATTTAACATAGCAATATAAAATATTCGTAAAAATAATTACCTTACTAATTTAAAAAGGTTAATCGAAATTTATTTTAGGGTTACAGTGTCTACAAAGAATTCGATAAGAGAAGAAAGTTATTAGAAAAAAATCTGAAAGTAGCTGGAAAAGATTAGAGTCGAAAAATGTTAAAGTGAATGGAATTGTGAGGATACCTTCAATTCAAACTTTTTTTTATTTGGATTAAAAATATATACTACGTATAAAAAAATAATTTATTACAAAACATGCTGTAATGTTTTTAAGTTGCTCAACCACAAACTCTGTTGTATCGTATTATTTGAAAAACAGTTTAAGACTAAATATTTCTACATAAAAATATGTTACCAATTAATAATTCAAATGAAATACCTAATACTAAGAAAATCGTTGCAATCATCACTCCATCAGTTTTTAAACAAGATGATTGTTATACATATATATTTTATTAATCATTCAATATCAATAAAAATCCAACTTTTTTAAAATATAATACAAAATTTTATTTATTTCTCAAACAAATCATGTTCAATGCATTTTTTTATCTTCGCACAGTGTTGTTAATGAAAGGATGAATCTATAGATGATATTTCATCCATTAATTACCAACTTGGAGCAACAATTTGCCGCAAAGTAGAAAATAGATGATGGAAAATAGATAATCCTGCCAAGATATTTTAATTTTTTGTAAAAAAAAATATGTAATTTAATATTGACAAGAAAAAGAAAAGAGATAGCAAACAAAGAAATTTGCTGTCCCTCTCGCAACATCGGTCGAAAACATTACCACTACATACACAGTTGTCATGTCTAATTAGTAGTCTATGGCTTATAACGGGTAGACGCGTTCTATGCGTTTCCAAGCTTCTGACGCGTTTTTCAACTCAAGGTACATGCAAAGCGTTTTATGGGCCAATGTTTATAATTTGATCAGCTGTAGTGTAATATATGTACATAGAAGTTCATTTTGCTAAAATGTTAAATAATATTGAAAATTTTTAAGAATTTGTGGAATTATTTGAATTTTTAAATAAAGTATACTGTGCAAAAAGAGCATGCGTAACCTTGTTTGAAATATTTCAAAATTAATAAACATAACAGAGATGGTACTAGGTAAGTAAAATAAAACGATAAATTATATGAATATTTGGTTGAAGAAACAATTGTGATAAAATAAAAATTACAATGCATTTCATTCTTGAAAATATTAGTAATCTTTCTTGCTACAGTGCTTTCTTATTAAAAACGTTTTTTTATAATAAAAATTAAAAAATAATAATCCACAACAAAAATTTATCGATAACATCGAAAATGTAATATAATTTGTCATTCCTGGCTATCAAAAACAGTATATCTACTTTACGCATCAAGCGTTCTACGCGTTTTGTCATGTTACTTGTTACATACAACTACACTAGCTCTACTTTTTTGACAGACGCTTATAACGTGTTGTGTACTTCCAGCTTAACTGAAACAACTGAGCTAAAAACGCTCAATTGAATGAAAGATTCACATCGCTCAATTGACTGAATGATTCAATTGAATTAATTCATTCAGGAGCCGTACAGCTGTAATATGAATCTTATCATACTTACCATATTAACTTATGTATGTAATCTGAATCTTTCATAATTGATTTAAGAGAAAGAACATTATTTTCAGTATTCGTTGATTCACAGTTTTAAGAGAAATTATTTGAGATCGGTAGTAATCGTTGATTACATATCTGCAACCTACGATTGCTTCATTTAGAATATAAAACAATAATGTAAGTTTAGAATTTAAGCATTATTTCAATAATAATAAAAATAAAGACGGTCACATCATTAAAATTGGCGCAGTCGGTGAAGATATCCTACGAAAAAGGTTTGCAATAAAATATCCTGCGAAAAAGGATAATAAATAAATTTTGCGATACCTAACGGTCCCTCCAAAAATAGAATAACAACTCCACGCAGAGTTGGCAACTGTTGTGATAAATATATTTTGTGTGTCATCAAGCAACGATTTTTCTTGAGCAGCCCAGAAGTGAAAACCTAACGAAGAAGAGGCTATTTTGACTATTTGGCCACAACAGAAGAATTCCGAAGATGGATCAACAGCTACAGCAGCAACAATTACAACAAGAATTCATGCGCAGCTTAAACAGCAACAAATACAACAACAACCAACAGGACGAGATATTGACCCTTTAAGATTTCTGGGTCTGATCCATGATTTTGATGACCATAAAAAGGAACTTTACCTTTTCCTAGAAGGTATCGACAATGTAGTAGCTTCAATGGATGGTTATAATCCCACATCTCAACGAATGATCTTGTCTGCAATAAAGGGCAAAATAAGGGGTAAGGCTAGAGAGTTTTGGAAATATATCCCCACCTTTCAAGATGGGCGGAAATAAAAAATTAATTAGAATTGATTTTCGGGGGCTTAACCTCAGTAGAACTATTGTATGAGGAGCTGAGAGGTGCTCAATACAGAGGGGATATATTATATTTTTATAATTTTATACAAACCAAATTGTCTTTACTTAATCAAGGACAAAAATTAGATGTAACTTGATTGAAAAGAGCATAATAATAGAGTAGCTTTAAAAGTTTTTATAAATAAATTACCATTAAATCTAAGAACAGTGCTTTGTGCTATCAAACCAACTTCTTTAGAGATTGCCATCCATGAACTTGGACAAGCCAACCTTATTGAAAAAACTAATAAGAAAAAATTTGAACATTGTAATCAAAATAAGAATTTTAAACCCTTTCCAAATCCTGTAATGATTATGAAAACATAATCATTACATGAATAAAACACAAAAACCTCAAAATTTGCGGCAAATGGCCTCCACCATGGAGGATCCACCGAATGTGGATTGCCCTATGTTATATTCAAGCGAGGAGGCAATGCAACCAGAATCTTAATTGATACAGGTTCTACTGACAAGCTGATTAGAGAAAGTCATTGTCCAAGAAATTTAGTATATTCATTGGCACAACCAGTGAAATTATTGAATGATAATAATTCCATAATAGATTATGAAAATAAAGTTGTTATAATGAATGAGCAAAAATTTCCTTTGTATTTTGAATGAGAAAGTGAAGAATATTATAACGAGAGATTTAACTTTGGTTTGAGGGTTATAAACATTTTTCGCGAATTATATCATCATGATGAATTGGGTATAGAAGAACAATCGGGACTGGAACATTTAAATAGGGAGGAAGCAATGAAGATCAAGAGATTAGTGAGTAAGTTTACAGATATATTTTATAAAAAGGGTGACGACCTGACTTTCACAAGTGAAGTGAAACATGGGATCCGTACTAATAATGGTCGACCGGTTTACACAAAATCTTACCGATATCCAGAAGTTCATAGAGCAAAAGTTAAGAAAAAGATAATTGAAATCTTAAAACAAGGTATAATCACTCCAAGTGATTCACCCTATACTTCCCCAATTTGGTTCGACCGGTTTACACAAAATCTTACCGATATCCAGAAGTTCATAGAGCAAAAGTTAAGAAAAAGATAATTGAAATCTTAAAACAAGGTATAATCACTCCAAGTGATTCACCCTATACTTCCCCAATTTGGGTGTTACTAAAGAAAGAGAATAAAATTGGACAAAAGGATTGGAGGGTAGTGATCGATTATAGAAAGCTTAATCTTGTGACAAGAGAAGATAAATACCCCATACCCATTAGTGACGATGTGTTAGATAGATTGGCACAAGTGAATTACTTTACTACATTGGACTTGACCAAGGGATTCTACCCGATAGAGGTAGATGAAAATGATCAAGAAAAAACGGCAGTTCCTACTAACGATACCCACTATGAATTTAGGCGTATGCCATTTGGGGTAAAAAAGGTCCCAGCATCATTCCAAAGAATGATGAATAATGTGCTAAGAAAATATATTAATAAAATATGTGTCATCTATATGGATGATATATTGATTTTCGGTACTTCTCTTTAGGTGTATATAGATAATTTGACAAAGGTATTGCAAGCATTGAAGCAAGCTAATTTAAAATTATCACTAAATAAAAGTGATTTTTTGTAATCGGAAACAAATTTTCTTTGTCACATTGTGACATCAAATGGAATAAAAGCAGATTCTAAAAAATAGTGCATAAAAAATTTTCCTATTCCGAGAACATTAAAACAACTGCAAGGATTCCTGGGATTGAGGAGGAGGTTTATCCCTGACTACGTCAAAATAGCAAAATCTTTAACTCTGAGACTAAAAAAAGACGGGCAGATCAACGAAAATGACACCGATTATAGAAAGTATTTTGAGAAATTGCAAAGGATAATAAGTTCATTGCGATATCCTTTGCCTCAAGAACTCTTAATAAACACGAAATCAATTACAGTGTAATAGAGAAAGGACTACTAGCTGTGGTCATGTGGTCAATACAGACATTATTTCTATGGAAGAAAGTTTAACTTGCATACAGATCATAAACCACTAATTTGGTTGTCTAGTTTAAAAGAACCAAATTCAAAGATGATTCGGTGGAAAATCAAGCTCAACGAATATGAGTTTGATCTAGACCACGTACAGCGAAAAGAAAATAAAGTCGCGGTTGCGTTATAAAGGGTGGAGAAATGTGACTACAAAATAATTTTGAAAGAAATAATCAGAATAATTGAAAAGGAAGAACATTTGGTGATATATTGTGATATTGAAGAATTATTCGATATGATTCAGAATCGGATTATTGGATTTTAATCCAATACAAAATAGTTGAGGATATATTATTTTAGTTTTGTTAATTATTTTATATTTAAGATAATAATACCGAGCTTTAGGCTTGTTTTTTATAAAAATATTTATTGGTATCAATATTTCGATATCCTCTGGATATCTTCTTCAGGATAATAAACAATATTAACAATTAATAATAACAATTTTTTAAATGTTTAAATTTGAATATTTTTGTTGTTTTGTTTTTTTAAATATTGAAAATGAATGACAAAATTTTTTCTATATTTTCTATACATATTAAAAACATTTCAAAATATTGAAAACATTTCAAAATATTGAAAACATTTTTTTTATTTTTTTAAAAATGAGAAAATGAGTATAACAATTAATGAAATTTGAACACATTCTTGATTGTACTATGATCTTTTTAATAATCTATTCTTGTAAATCAAATGTCTATAATTCTGTGCTACACTATCAGTATCAGCTTTAAAATTAATTCTTTTACCTAATGGTACATTTATTATCTGTAACATTTCTAACATATAGCGATGTCTATACCTACTTTCAGAATTTAAAATAGATATATTTTCAAAATCTGGATAGTGATTTCAATCACGACAATGTAAAGATAATGCTGTTTTTTTGTGTAGAATTATAATTTCTATATTTTAAGTTTGACTTATGTCCAGTTAATCTTGTCTTAATTTTATTTTGTGTTGTACCTATATATACTTTATTACAGATTTCATTATCTTTTCCCTTACATGGAATTTTATAAATAACATTAGACTTTTCTAATTCATCTATTTTATCTTTGGTCTTACTAAATAATTTACCTAATGTATTAAATGATTTGTGTGCCATTCTATATTTGTTTTTATTATAAATATCTGATTTTTCTACTCTTTCTGAAACTATTGGAATATATGTCATAGATTTATAAATCTTTGGTTCAATATTATTGTTTCTGTTATTTGTATTTATTCTTCTGTTATATTCATCTATTAAATTGCATGCTAATCCTACAGGAAAATCATTATTAACTAAAATTTTCTTAATAATATTTTTATTCTTATTATGAAATCTTGCATCACTTACACCTAGTACCCTATCTATTAAATTCTTTGCTGTGTTAATGACTATTCTCTTTGGATGTTTAGAATAATAATTAATAATTCTACCTGATGATGTTGGTTTCTGATACCAATCTATAGATAACTTATTGTTATTACGTATGATCATTGTATCTAAGTATGAGAGTTTATTGTTCTTTTCTATATCCGCAGTAAATTTAATATCTGAGTGGAATGAATTAAGTGATGCTAGAATATTATTTAATTCTGATTCTAAAATTATACAAAATATATCATCAACATATTTTGTTATAATTTTAGGCTTAGCAGGTAATTTACCTAAACAATTTTTCAATAATTCTTCCATAACAATATCGGCTACTACTGGAGATGCTGGCGATCCCATTGGAAGACCTTTATTTTGCATATAAATTTTGTTATTATATTTAAAATATCTATTATCTATTATGCAAAATTTAACTATTTTTAAAAATAAATCTTTATCTAAACTAGTAAATCCTTCAATATTAACAATATTATTATCTATAATACTAATTGCCAATTCAATAGGTATACTAGGAAACAATGAAACAACATCAAATGACACCAATATTTCATTACTATTTATGTTAATACTTTCCATCTTTTTCCTGAATTCTAATGAGTTTTTTATATTATATATTGAATGTTTAGTCATATTTTTTAAAATATGTGTTACATACTTACTAAGTTCATAAGATGGAGAATTAACAAATGAACAAATTGGTCTAAGTGGGAAATTATCTCTATGAATTTTCGGTAATCCATATAATCTTGGTGCAATTGATGTGTTTGTTTTTAAATTATTCTTTTCATGCAAATTAATTATTTTTAACTTAAAGAGTTTTTCAACAATTTCATTATTTATTTCTTGCAACCTATTTGTTGGATCATTCTCTAAAACTTTGTATGCTGAAGTATTTTCTACAATATCTTTCATTCTTGATATATAATCTATTCTATTCATTGCAACTGTTGTATTACCTTTATCAGCATCCAAAACAAGTATGTCCCTATTATTATTCAAAAATTTTTCTGTGTCCCTTACATTATTAAGAATAAATTTATCCCTATTATTTAATTTTATCTTATTCATTTGGTCATCTATTATAGTCGTAAATCTTGTTCTTGCTACTTCTTTTTCTTCTTTTCCTTCTATTGTCTGTACTAAGTCTTCACCATCTGATATAATTTTTAATAGAGGAAATTGATTTTTCCTTATTGGTAGAGAAAATGTCTTTCCTAAAGAAAGAGTTCTCTGAAGGAAAAAATGTTTTCAATATTTTGAAATGTTTTCAATATTTTGAAATGTTTTTAATATGTATAGAAAATATAGAAAATTTTGTCATTCATTTTCAATATCTAAAAAAAAACAACAAAAATATTCAAATTTAAACATTTAAAAAATTGTTATTATTAATATTGTTTATTATCCTGAAGAAGATATCCAGAGGATATCGAAATATTGATATCAATAAATATTTATAAAAAACAAGCCTAAAGCTCGATATTATTATCTTAATTATAAAATAGTTGAGGATATATAGAACTTATACACTACTACAGAATGTAGAAAAAGAGGAATTTTTTTCTAAATTATTATAAGTATGAAACTAATCGCCCTGGATTTGACAAAACATATTACGAATTGAAAAGAAAATATTATTATCCAAACATGAGAAAGAAATAACTAGAATTATAAAAAATTGTGAAATTTTAATAGAAATTAGAAAGAAATCCTGTTAAACCCCCTTTCTAGAAGACAGAAACCCCTAGTGAACCTTAAACAATATACCATGTCGATATATGGTTTTTAGACGTAAAAGACCCATACATAATGATAATTGATAAATTATTGAAATACGCCCTTATGCAAAAGATTGAAGAGAGAACTCTACTTAATTTCATTGAAAACACTTATTCCACACAGACAGAGACGAGGACTTTTTAACATTTTGGGGACGGGACTGAAATATTTGTCTGGAACAATAGACGACGAAGACAGGCAAGAAATAAAAAGAAGGTTAGAAATGGTGGAAGGTAATGGACATAGTGTTGTTGAATAATCCAACGATCAGATTCAAATAAAGAAACGTGTTGATGAACAATTGACTAAATTGTCTAAAATATACGATATGGCAAACAAACATCTGTGTTATAAGTATGTGACAATTAATAATCAAACTAAACGGGACGAATTGGAGATTTAAAAGACGGCGATTTCATTTTAGATAGAAAAACTAGAAAGAATAATTGACAAGGTTGAGAGAATACTTTTTACTTAAAACTTGGGGCTCCTGAGCCAGAATAGAAGAACATGACATAACTTTTTAAAAATTACAAAATATTAGAATGACTGTAGCGACAAGTAAAAGAAACATCCTTTTTATTATCAAAATCTCTCAATAGACACCTGAATTTTATGAAATCTTGTTAGAGTTAAGCTAAGAAATACAAACGTATATCACAAAAGACGATGTTGTATACTATGAAACTAATTATAAGAAAAATTTAACAATGATAAAAGATAACTGTATTGAAATTGTATTGAATTATAAAAAAATGAAATGTAATTATAGAAAAAATTCGTTTACAAATGTAATAGAAGTAAATTATAATATAATTTTTGCCATAAATATGAAAAACATAACTATAAATCAAACATGTAATGAAATGCCTATGGCTTTTATGGGAGATTTTCTTATTCCAATAGAAGAATGTAAAATACAGATACTAGAAAAGTAGTACGATAGAAAATTATATGCTGAAATAATAATAACTAGTTTATTTCAGGAAATACAAATAAATGTTGAAGAAAATATAACATTAGAAAACATAACACATAAAAATATTACAAATATAAGATATAAAAATTAATTAAGAAATATGAAAAAAACTACTAATATAACCATTTACATTGTGATAATAATTGCAACGATTTTGTTCGTTGGGTGCTTGAGCATTAAATTTAAATCTAAGAAAATAACTAAGGAAACAGTTGTATCGTTTTCCAAAAATCCCTCAGAAATTGGGAACCAATCTTCGTCCGGGGGAGTTTTACCCGACAGTGTTATGGTGACTAAGTGTCCCACTGTTATATGAATCTTATAATAAACTATTGTAATGTGAATCTTGCATATATGTATAAAATTAAACTTACTAATTCGGTTCATGCAATATTAATCTTATAATAAACAACTGTAATGTAAATCTTATGATACTTACCATTTTAAGTCATGTAATCTGAATCTTTCATAATTGATTTAAGAGAAAGGACATTATTTTCAACATTCGTTGATTTATAGTTTTAAGAGAAATTATTTGAGATCGTTAGTAATCGTTAACTGCAACCAACGATTGCTTCATTTACAATGTAAACAATAATGTCAGTTTAGAATTTAAGCATTATTTTAATACATAAAGACGGCCACATCATTAAAATTCATATATATATGTATATATATATATATATATATATATATATATATACATAAATATATACATACATATATATATATATATATATATATATATATAAATATATATATATATATATATATATATATATATATGTATGTATATATTTATGTATATATATATATATATATATATATATATATATGTATGTATATATTTATGTATATATATATATATATATATATATATATATATATACATAAATATATACATACATATATATATATATATATATATATATATATATATATTTATATATATATATATATATATATATATATATGTATGTATATATTTATGTATATATATATATATATATATATATATATATATATATATACATAAATATATACATACATATATATATATATATATATATATATATACATAAATATATACATACATATATATATATATATATATATATATATATATATATATGTATGTATGTATATATTTATGTATATATATATATATATATATATATATATATATATATACATAAATATATACATACATATATATATATATATATATATATATATATATATATATATATGTATGTATATATTTATGTATATATATGTATATATATATATGTATATATATATATATATATATATATATATATATATATATATACATAAATATATACATACATATATATATATATATATATATATATATATACATATAAATTAGCGCCAAAATTCTGTATAGACGGCGGAGCTGTTATTGAATGTTTTTTTCAGTGGATCTGTGAATCCTTCAGGAATTGACCTGTTTTAATGTAAATGAACTTATATATAAATTGAATTGAAATATAAATTAATTCATGATGAACTAAAAACTTTGAATACATTCGCTTTGTTTTTAAGGAATTCAAAGAAAATCATTGTATTTAGTTTTTTATTCATATGCAATATACGAAGAATTTTTCCTTTTTTAAAGCTAATCCGGCCTAACGACTTCTTAAGGCATTCTTTTGTAATGTTATAGTTGTTAATACATTAGATACTTATTGATAATAATACTAGTACAACTTACTTTATATTATATTAAAATCACTGGTTTATTTCCTTTTTTAATGATTTAAAATTTTGGCCTTCTGAGCACTTGATGATATGTACTTCCAGGAAGAATGCTCACGCAGTAAAGTTATTATAAGACGAATAAGCATTTATATTTTATGTACAACAAATTTTTTATGAAAACTTTTCTAAGGGAAATTTTTTGATAAACAAACTTTTCGATATAAAAATATTATCGATGCAGAATATTTTATAGAAAATGAGTTGCAATGAAAAGTTTTCTTTCTGTATATATTTTTTACAAAAATATTTTTATTATAAAATTCTTTCCATTGAAAGATTCTTACTACAATTTTTTTTATGAAGAAATGTGGCTTATGAAATTTATAATCAAAGAAATTTTTTCTATAGAAACATTTTTGTCTGAATTTGTTTCATTATGAATGAATTTTTTTACCATAACAATTTTTCATTATAAAATATTTTTATCTAACAAAATTAATAGAGATATTTTTTAGAAAAATATGTGAAAAATTTTATATTTTCTATAGAAAAATTTTGTAGAAAATAAATATGTATGTATATTTGGGAAAACAAAACCATAAAAGGACAGTTTTCTTCGGACTTTGCAATACTATGAAAGAATTATTATAAATAAATAACAGCCATACTTATGTATGCATGTACATATATGTACACAAATATACAAACATAAACAAAACAAAGTGTAAGAAAATATGTATATTTAGTTACTCAAAGAATAAGTAAGCCATTGAATTTCGTTGCTACCTACTTATCCCCTAGTGTGACCGCAAGTTATATGGCCAGTTTTTTTTTCGTATTTTCAGTTAGCAAACCCCTTAGATTGGTTCCAAATTAGAAAGAAATAATACATAAAAAATTTAAATCTTTTGCATAATTATTGGGCGTGCGTTCAGTCCACAGGGTTTGCTAAAAATGATATTTTTCTCATTATGGTTTGCTTTAATTGCTCATAACTTCAGTAATATTTATTTTAGAGAAAAATCTTATTCACAAATATTCTAGGGCTTTATCTTATGAACAATGTTGCTCTGTATTAGTTTTCTTTAACATTAATCTTTAATCCAGAAAAAACTAAATAAAAGCGAAATTTTCACATATTTTCGCATTTTTTGCCTGATAATTATTTGTTTTATTTAATGGTATAGTTATAAAAGGTTTTGTGATGAAATCTCCTTCGTGCTCATAGAAAATTGTTTTTGATAGTTTTTGACTACTTGCAATATATATTGTGTTTGTTCCTCGCCTTTTGTGAGCATTGGGTTGTAGTCTTGCATCAATTTCGCCGCTCGTTCAGCTGTATCGTTTACCACGTTAATGTTATTAACAATTTGAAGAGCAGTTTTAAAATTATTATCCGCAAACCATGAAATTGGATCATTTTTCAAAAATGCTGTATTTTTAAAGCCAAGAAAAAAATTTTGTGTCTCAGAAGTAATGAACTGATCCATTCCACCTTCGATAACCTGCATAACATTTGAATTTTGAATTGAGGCGCGTTTTACGTCTTCATCTAAAGCCTCACGACACAATGCCTTCACCATCTCTTTTTTTGACATAAAGAAACACTATCATCAACAATGCTAAGGCCACACATTCAGGACTCAAGTACAATAAGTGGTTATTAAATTTGTGTGATGCAACTTGAGATATATCAGCATCAATTTCTTTAAAAGAATCCAGTTCTTTCAAAAGCTGGAAATCTTTGTATGGTGCTCGAGCAGCAGAAAAGGCAGAGAACCACATATCAACATATATTGAAACAATAAAAATACATATGTATATTACGTAAAGCTTTCCTATCTTTTACTGTCAAACAAACTACACTTAAAAATATTTTTAAGCAGTATATAGCTTTTGCCATCCATCTCGCGTGGTGGATAGGTGGAGTCTCGCCAAGAAATATTAGTGTTAGCGCAAGAAACTCCCTGTAATCATCTCTTGGCTATTTAGATGACTGATAATTATTTTGGTTTATATATCCCCATGTATTTTTAAATTGCTGAAATATTTTTACATTTGGGCTTTCGGTTTAGCTCATCTTAAGTTCAAAGGCACTTTTTAACACGACTTCCAAGATGTGGTGACGGCAAGGTAGCCAAAGAAGCTGCATTTGAAGACTGTGTTCAATAGTCGTGCAGGTTCCATTAAAACGGCAGTTGTATCGAACACCAAGGCTTTTATATGATCTTGAAGTCCCCATTCAAATATACCTTTACAAACAGCAGACGCCTCCTCTCTGCTAGTTCCACTTTTAAGTGCGGGCACTTCAAGTAGTTGCTCCGTACGCCCGCATGAAATTATGACTGGAAGTCTGTCAACTTTTTCATTCACAGTAAGAGCTAGTAACAGCTTTCCGCCCTAGTGCAAATAAATTGCACCAAGTTCGTTCTTGTTGAAACGTTCTTTTATATTTTTTAACTGTTCTGGTCGTATTTTTTCCCTTGCATTATGTATAGACGTTTTATTTATAATATAATTTTGGACTTCAAGACCGACTGCTTCTACCACAGATATAATTAAATGCACAGCTTTCGATCACTGACCTTGCAAACATCTAAGACAGCTGCAAATTTTGGAGTCATTATATTTTTAAATCCTCCAATTTTTTTGGCTGGTGTTGGTGTTACAGCTTCTGCTCCCAAGACCTGCAAAAAGGGAATTAAAAGTCCTGGTTATATTTTTGTAAGGTAACCCTGTTTGGTTCAATTATTTTTCATCTACGTTTTATATAGTTTCATTCTCACGTTTTACTTATAATTTATAACGTTGTACTTACCTCACAGCTAGCAGCGATTTTAATGATATCGCTGTCCGAACTGCAGGAAGAAAGACCAGCTGTTTCATCTGAATAAAGACAGTACAAATAAATATATGTAATACTGTATTAAAAATAATATATAATTTCTTCTTACTAGAATCAGCTAATGCACGACCGCTCTGTTCTTTCCGTTTTAAATGATTTTTTGACGTTCTTCCATTCTTTCTTCACTTGCTGCTGTTTTGTAATCGATGCCATACTTAAACCCCGGTCTACCTTTCTTGCTTTAATTCACCAAAAATATTACATTATATATATTATAATTTCTCATCCGAATTTTTAATAAGGTCCAGTGCATTTGCACTTGCTATATCAAATAAATCATCTAACTTCGACCTCTACACCTCTTCTCTTTCTCTTTGCGTTCGCTATTTAATTTTAGAATTTTTATTCACTTCCTCCATACATTATGTAAATATTCAAGCCTTGTTATGCAGTGCTGCTTGGTTCTAGTGGGGAATCGAGCTTTATTCCAAAAAATATTCACTTCTCCGACCACTAATTTAGTACTCTCACGTAAATAAATAAAACAGATATACTTTTTCTCGCAAAATTCTTGATGACATGTCTAATTACTTTCAATGTACGACAATAAATGAAATGCAGTCGTCATTAAGTAACAACAAAAATATTGTTCTGCTCTGCTACTCAGTAAGAACTAACGGTAAACTGTTGGTTTTTGTTTTTGACTATTTTGTTTCTGACTTTTTTTAATAATGATAACTGAGCAATAAAAAAACTTAACGCAGATCAACAAAAGCAATATATACTAAGAAAATAAGTTGGTATGCAAAGCATGCGAAAATATGTGGAAATTTTGCTGTTTTCTTAAATTGGTTTTTTCTGGATTAAATATTAATGTTAAAGAAAACTAATACAGAGCAACATTGTTCATAAGATATAGCCCTAGAATATTTGTTAATAAGGTTTTTCTCTAAAATATATATTACTGAAGTTATGAGCAATTAAAGCGCACCCCAATGAGAAAAATAGCATTTTTAGCAAACTTTGTGGGCTGAAGGCACGCTCAATAGTTATGCAAACGATCTAAAATTTTTTAAATTTTGTTTTTTTTTCTAATTTGGAACTAAGGCCAAGTGAATATACGAAAAAAGAAAATAACGGCCACCCTATTGTCCCATGCATCATAAAGAAGCACAAAATTTTTAGTAAAGATCTTCAAACAAGTTTGCATGTGTTTCTTGCTTATATTTTTTTCCACCTTCCCTTCAGTACCTTAAGTTAAATTTGATGAAACCAACTTTAAAAATGTTCAATGATCAACATGTTGGTTTCTGCTTTTTTTAATTTTTTCCCTTAACTTCGGCACCCTGAAGATCTTAGAATTTTTTTCATACTTTGTTCGACATGCGTCTTCTTATAGTGTATATTCTTTGGTTATACACAAGCTTATTTGTGCTGACTTGTATCAAAGATTATTTATATAAGATAGTGCTTGACAACCACGAGAAAATGTATATGCGGGTCGGAATATTCTAACCCGCATCGAACATATTCATCAAACATATGTTGTCAAACATATTTCATAGAATATTTGTTCGCATTACACAAAAAATTGGTTTGTTTGCCTAGAGCATTCAAAAATGTCACTTGTATTATTATTTCATACAGAAAATTGTTATTCTTCATGTACTTCTATGTTGCATAGAATAGATCCTTTGTCTAAAGCGAATAAATTAATGTTCTGAATAAATTAATGTAGGGTAAATAATACCTGTGTTATTGATGGATAAACAAAAATGTATCGATCAGAACCGATGCGATGATATATGATATACATATAATATAAACATTTTTTGTATAAATTTTTTATGTATATATACTTACATAAATACATATATACATACGTATATATATATATATATATATATATATATATATATATATATACATATATATATATATATATATATATATATATATATATATATATATATATGAATACATATAAATATATATATATATATATATATATATAATATATGTATATATATATATATATATATATATATATATACACATATATATATATATATATATATATATATATGTATATGTATATAGATATATATATATATATATATATATATATATATATATATATACATATATATATATATATATATATATATATATATATATTGTTACACACATTAGAAATAGATTTAAATAAAACGACAATGTGGATATATGCACTTGGCAGCACTGCCAATTAATCTCCAGTTGTCAAAATGTTACAACCCTGGTCAACACAATATAGATAATATTCAAATTAACGGAAATGGAATTCTCCAGAATATACAAGATCATTCGAGGCTGTGCCAATAAGTGTAAACAACAACAAACTTAGGAACATAAATGCTAAGAGATGTTATTCTTTATGATCTTGTATGCAAGTATTCGCTGCCAATAAAGCTAAACAGATTCACAAGTATACACAGCCATATACACATAGAAGAGGAAACAAAACCACACAACACACAGAACACTCATCCATACAACCACTCATAGTTACCATAGGCAAAACACACAGAACACTCATACATACAACCACACATAGTTACCATAAGCAAAAAAAAACAAGTCAGCATTGTCATGTATACAAACACACGTATAAAGCTCCATGTCAAGTAAAATACAACCACAATGCCCAGAAGTTTCGCGAGGTTACCAGACGACGTCATTTTTGCTATATAAAGGCGCTGCCAGAGCTCAGCGAGAGTTAGTGTGATTTTAAATATAGACGTGTTAACATCGCTAAGTGTTGAGTAGCACAAATAGTCGTGTAAATAAAGTGTTGCCGCATTATATTTCTAAAATTAATTTGTCCGTGTTTTAATTTGATGCAATAAAACGAATCCTTGAAGGATAAGTAATATAACCGTTTTTACGAAAAGGTCTAAAAACGTAACAATTGGTGTCAGAAGTGGGATTGCAAAAATAATTAAAAGAACATTGCAATTTAAAAAAAAGGACATTAAAAAAAGAAAATTAAAATAAATAATCATGAAATTTGATGAGCTAAAAGTTGAACAGCTGAAAAAGGAGCTCAGTAAGCTGGAATTGCCAACTGCAGGTAACAAGGCTGAACTGAAGAAGAGGCTGACATATGAGTTTAAGAATCGCGGCATGGACATACGAGTTTGAGGACAAAGACGATGTGCAGGTATGCCCTCCTGCCGCGACCAGCAGCATGGACATAAATTCAATGTTCGCTGCTATGATGATCGAAATTTAACAAAACTCTCAGCAGATGCAGGAGGCATCAAGGATCAGCAGTGACAAGCTTGTAGCCGAAATAAGTGAAATAAAACAAAACTCTCAGCAGATGCAGGACAAGCTTGTAGCCGAAATAACTGAAATAAAACAGAACTCTCAGCAGATACAGTCCTCAAATGAGGCCACGAACGATATCCTGGTAGAGGTTTCTGAAGCCATCAACAGGAGGATGGATTCTATTGAGAATAAATTCTTAGAGCTGGCGGATAGAGTCCAACATCTAGAAAGCGGTGGCCTGGAACAGCATGCAAAGGAGTTCGAAGAGAAATTGCATGCTCTAGAGGACAAAGTGCATAACCTGGAGTGTAGTGGCGGGCCAGTAGGATAAAAGCGCCATGCTGCGACGGCAGCGTACCATTAGGCATCTTCAAATTCCAGTTCGAGACGGTTGCTAGCAGAAATGGATGGGATGCTGAAGAAAAGGCCATAGAGTTGATTTTGTCCTTAAAGGGTACAGCCGCAGAGGTACTTGAGACTCTCCCAGTAAGCAGCAGAAACAACTATAACGAAATAATGGCAACATTGCAGCGCAAGTATGGTGTATCGAGCGCAAGCACGATTTATACAGAATGGAATTGCGATGTAGAGTTCAAAAGCCTAACGAATCTCTACAAGATTTTGCAATGGAAATCGAGCGTTTAGTGCAGCTCACATATCCAGGCGAGAGTCACCCGTTCCTGGACAACTTTAAAACTGAGGCTTTCGTTAACGGCATTTGCGACTCTGATGTTAAACTGGCGGTGTACGCTACGCAGAAATCCACTTTCGCTGAAACTGTTTCATTTGCGCTGGCTCAAGAGACTGCAAGGACGGTTTTCAAGCCACAGATATGTAAAGTGAAGAATGTGGAGGTTTTGTCTAAGAAGGATAACAACTTAGTTGCTAGCGTTAAGGAGGCAATGCGACAACTGCTAGCAGAAAATGCTGTAAAAAAAAAAGCCTAAGTGCTTTAACTGCGGGATTATCGGTCATTTTCAGCGCAGCTGCAAAGCACCAAGGAAGAGAGGTAGATCTGTTTCGCCACCAAGAAAGAGCAAACGGGTGAACCAAACAACATCACAAGAGTCCCCGTTAAACTAAAGCGAGCTAGCACTAAGGGGCAAGAGCTAGATCTCACAAACGAGAGTTCTACAATCTCCACATCAGTGATGCAGCAGAAAAATAGCAACCTCACTGCGTCCGGACACATCAACGGGGAAAAGCACGTACTTACCATAGACAAAGGGGCAACGCAGTCAATAATAAGGCCCGATATAGTAAAGGGGAAATGCGAGCGGTTAAGCAATATACGGCTACGTACAGCTACTGGAGAGCCTGCCAGTACCTTCACTGATTGAAGTGAAGGTGACTATAGCCAACATCAACGTGAGACATGCGTTTATTGTTGCCGATATTGTCGATGAGGTTATTATTGGAGCCGATTTTATGATTAGTCATGGCATTAATATACATATGGGACAACAGCTGATGATTTGGCGTAATGTGGAAATACTCCTTGATGTTGGATATGACAACAAACCGCAAGTAGCAAGAGTATTTGCTATTGAGAGTCAGACATTACCGCCGCAGTCTGAAACAGTTATATGGGTGCGGATGAAGGGAGATTGTGAGGACAATCGGTTGTGGGTTGTAGAACCAGCAGATGTAAAGAGAGCTTATAACAGCGAAAGCTTTAGTGAAAACTAGTAAAGGAGGAATAGTCCCTATAGGAGTGCTTAACTTTTCAGACCATGAAAAAGTCATCAAAGAAAATTCCGATGTTGGCCAGTGTACTCCAGCAGAGGCAATAATAAACTTCGAGAAGAAGATAGAGCCTACTGATTTGTCCGCAAAAGAACGTGAACAATTTGAGGAATACGTAGAGAAATGGGTAGCAGGTCTATCACCGACAGATAGAAATAAAGCCAAACAGTTACTAAAAAAGCATGCCAGTATCTTCGCCATGGGAAGCCAAAGCCAGGGTAGAACTGCATTGGTTAAACATGAAATTAACACAGACGAGGCTAGGCCGATTAAACAGCCACCCAGAAGCGTAGCCCTAGCAAAGCGAGATAAAAAGTAAAAAGAGCTTGTAAGTGAAATGGAGCGTGATGGCGTAATTGAATCATCTTCTGGTCGTTGGAGTTCGCCTGTAGTCTTAGTTAAAAAGAAAGATGGCAGTACTAGATTCAGCGTAGACTACAGGAAGCTCAATGACATAACCAAGAAGGACAGTTATCCGCTCCCCAGAATCGATGACACTTTGGACACGCTAGCTGGTACCAAATGGTTCTCTACGCTGGACTTGCGAAGTGGATATTGGCAAGTGGATATTGCAGAGAAAGACAAGGAGAAAACTGCCTTCAGTGTCGGAAACGGATTATGGCAGTTCAAAGTCATGCCATTTGGTCTCTGCAATGCTCCGGCCACATTTGAACGCCTAATGGAGAAGGTACTGACAGGTTTTCATTGGAAGACATGCTTGGTAGATCTAGATGAAATAATCGTGATGGGGAAAACTTTTCATGAACACCTCAAAAACATGGCAGAAGTTCTTCAACGGATATCATCAGCTGGATTGAAACTCAGCTTGAAGAAATGTGCATTGTTCCAGAAAGAAGTAAAGTATTTGGGGCATCGTGTTACAGCAGACGGAATCTCAACAGATGAAGATAAAATAAAAGCAGTAAGGGACTGGCATCAATCTAAAAATCTTCATGAATTGCGCAGCTTTTTGGGCCTTTGTACATACTACAGATGTTTTGTGCCGAATTTTTCCAGTGTAGCTGCAAGCCTGCATGAGCTGACAAAGAAATCGAGACAATACCAGTGGGGCGAGCCACAGGAAAATGCATTCCAGAAACTCAAAGAATTATTATGTACGTCACCAGTGCTAGCGTATGCCATAGCTTGAGAAAAATTTGTACTGGATACTGATGCGAGCGGTTATGGCATAGAGGGTGTGCTATCCCAAGTAGTTAATGGCACTGAGAAGGCCATAGGGTACTATAGCCGTGTACTCTCAAAACCTGAGAGGAACTACTGTGTGACACGACGTGAGCATTTATTGGAATGCATTAACACTTTACATTAAGGACCGATCATTCTGCACTGAGATGGCTATTGCAGTTTAAAAATCCTGAAAGCCAAATGGCAAGGTGGATTGAGCGCCTGCAGAGCTACGACTTCAGCATTGAGCATAGAAGGGGCACAAAGCATAACAATGCAGATGCTCTTTCGAGAAGACCCTGCTGTTCAGAGTGTAAACATTGTGTTAGAACCGAGCAAAAGAAGGCGTTGTGGATGTTCGGCTAACGTACATCGGCCCTGATGAAGACTGGTCAGCGGCACAGAGGGACGACGATATACTAAGGAAAATTATAGCGGCCAAAGAAGAGGACAGACGACCATCCCGGAATGAAATTTCGGCTGAAAGCCCACTCGCCAAATCTTATTGGGCTCAGTGGAACAGCCTTAAGGTAATAAAAGGGTGTTTATACCGCGTATGGGAAAGTGTAAATGGCAAGACAACTTCAAATTTAATAGTTGTGCCATACTCAAAGATAAGTAAAGTTTTACAGGAGTTTCATAATGGACCCAGTGGCAGTCATCTTGGAGTAACAAAACACTTGAGGAACTGAAACAGCGTTTTTATTGGGTTGGATGTCAACAAGCCGTAGCTGACTGGATAGCAAACTGCCCACAGTGCATAGCAGCTAAAGGCCCAGTAAGAAGAAGCCGGGGACAGCTGCAACAATACAACTCAGGAGAACCATTCTAGCTCAGTAAGCAATCATCAGAGGGATTCGGAATAGCACATTCCCAAATTTTTGATGGCATATAGGTCACCTGTACATGACTCAACATCGAGAACGCCAGCCAAAATTATCTTCGGAACGGAATTAAGACTACCTGGTGATTTGGAATTATGTGTTAAGCCAACTGTAGAAGAAAGAGCTTTTACGTCCCAAGAGAAGGAAGACTTAAACGAACTGCATGAGTTCGTGCGTAATAGAATCAAGATGGTCAGTGACAAGATGAAGGCTAGGTACGATCGCGCAGTGAATTCGGAGGGATCTATGGAAGGACAATTGGTTCTACTTTATAACCCACAACGGAAGAAAGGATTGTCCCCAAAATTACAGACTCACTGGGATGGCCCGTATAAAGTGATTAAGAGAGTGAATGACGTTGTATACCGGATACAGAAGCATAATAGCCCAAGGTCAAAAATGAAGATAGTACATCTCGAACGATTGGCGCACTATGGAAGAGGTGATTGTATGCCTATTCGGGTCAAATAGGCTTAAGTGGGCGGCAGTGTTACACAGATTAGATATAGATTTAAATAAAACGACAATGTGGATATATGTACTTGGCAGTACTGCCAATTAATCTCTAGTTGTCAAAATGTTACAACCCTGGTCAATATAGATAATATTCAAATTAACGGAAATGGAATACTCCAGAATATACAAGATCATTCGAGGCTGTGTCAATAAGTGTAAACAACAACAAACCTAGCAACATAAATGCTAAGAGATGTTGTTCTTAATGATCTTGTATGCAAGTATTCGCTGCTAATAAAGCTAAACAGATTCACAAGTATACACAGCCATGTACACATAGAAGAAGAAACAAAACCACACAACACACAGAACACTCATCCATACAACCACTCATAGTTACCATAGGCAAAACACACAGAACACTCATACATACAACCACACATAGTTACCATAAGCAAAACAAACAAGTCAGCATTGTCATGTATACAAACACACGTATATAGCTCCATGTCAAGTAAAATACAGCCACCATGCCCAGAAGTTTCGCGAGGTTACCAGGCGACGTAATTTTTCCTATATAAAGGCGTGTTAACTTCGCTAAGTGTTGAGTAGTACAAATAGTCGTGTAAATAAAGTAATAAATAAAGTGTTGCCGCATTATATTTCTAAAATTAATTTGTCCGTGTTTTAATTTGATGCAATAAAAAGAATCCTTGAAGGATAAGTAATAAAACAGTTTTTACGAAAAGGTCTAAAAACGTAACAATATATATATATATATATATTGGTAAATTACAAAATTAGCGCAAAAATTCTGTATAAACGGCGGAGCTGTTATTGAAAATTTTTTTTTGTGGATCTGTGAATCGTTCAGGAACTGACTTGTTTTATTTTATATGAACTCTCTGTCTTAAATATGAATTAAATTGGAATACAAATAATTCATGATGAACTAAAAGTTTTGAATATATTATCTTTGTTTAAATCGAAGATTTGATTTTGTACTAGAAATAAGTTTTTAAGGAATTGAATGAAAATGATTGTAATTAATTGTTTTTATTCATATAAAATGGTCATATGCAATATACACAAATTCTATTACGTTATTGTGAATTAAGGCCAAAACATTTAGGTTTTCTGTAAAATATAGTATAATAACGGATGGATACCTTTATTTTGGTAAAATCTAGAGATTTGGAGATTTTGATAAAAACAATTTAAACCTTTTTAAAAATGTTTGTATAGAAAAATGTTTATTGTTGTTTTAATGTTTTTGACCAAGTGAAAAGTTTCAATATATGAAGAATATTTTATATTTTTAAAGCTAATCCAGCCTAACTTATTCAATGTTAATAAAACAATTTATTACATATTTTACCCAACGTTTCGTCCATTGTTTGTCAATCTCTTTAGGGTTTCTTTTGTAATATTATAGTTATTAATATTAATAATACTAGCATAATTTACTTTATATTATATTAAAGTCACTGGTTTATTTTAAGTGCAGTCAAATTTTAAAAGTACGTATTGCAGTTTGTCTTATTTTATAGAAATTTTTGAGATTTGTTTTTAAGTTCGTAAAATAAAATATACATAGTATTTAAATTAAAATTACTTTATTGGCTATAAAACATATTGCAAGAAAGTAGTTTTCGTTTTTAATAATTTAAAATTTTAACCTTCTGAGCACTAAGTGTTATGTACTTATAGATCTCCCATGAAGAATGCTCACGCAGTAAAGTTGTTATAAGAAGATTAAAGATTTCTATTCTATGTACAACAAATACTTTGTAAAAACTTTTTTACGGAAAATTTTTTGATTTTTTATCGATACAGAATATTTTATAGAAAATGAGTTGTAATGAAAAGTTTTCTTTCTGTATATATTTTTTTTTAAATATTTTCATTATAAAATTTTTTCTATTGAAAGATTTTTAGTACGATTTTTTGTGAAGAAATGTAGCTTATGAAATTTATAATCAAAGAATTTTTTTCTATAGAATCATTTTTGTTCTGAAATTTTTTCTACTTACATTTTCATTATGAATGAATTTTTTACTATAAACAACTTTTCATTATAAAATATTTTTTATCTAAAAATATTAATAGAGATGTTTTTTTAGAAATATATATGAAACATTTTATAATATTTTCTATAGAAAAAATTTCAGTGAATGCAGACTAAACATTGTAGAAAATAAAAATGTATGTACATTATGTAAATAACAGCCAAACTTCTGTATGTATGTACATATACAAATATACAAACATACACAACACAAATAGTACAGTAATTTAAGCTTAAATTAAATAAGAATCTCGAAATTCGAGATACCCAGCTGTAAGTCTGTAAATGGTTGTATATTGACACCCTAAAAATTGTCTTAAAACCTACATGTGGTAGGGTGTACGCAACCATTAAATTTCAAGACCAAAATTCACAAAAATCGCATTTTTGTGTTTATTTGTAAATATCTCATTTTTTTGCTATTTGTATTTATTATCAATATTGTCGAAATCTCTACAAATTTTGTTTAAAGAGATTTTTTAAACGGTGAACCGTTTTCGTGATAGGGGGCGAAGAGCGTGCGGTCGCAACATCACTTCAGGTCAACGCGCCATACATAGTTGATGAACTATCTATCGATAAATCAACTATTTTTATTTCAACTAGTTTTATTCAGTATTATTTTATTTAACAACTCTCAATTGCAGAATTGTAAATGAAAATATAGGAATTATATTTTCATTTTAACCTAATTAATATTAACAAATTCTTACATGATGCAAAAAAATAAATAAATTACACTGCCAAAATTACAAAATTACAGCCAAAAAATTCCAAGAACGCCACATGCCTAGATAAGTTAATTAGGACCTCCTGAACACAAAAACGCTTTAATTTTTTTCTTAAGTACCGTTTTTTAGATAACGGTACTTTTGTGTTTTTCGGTGTATAGTCCCACTCAAACCCTTCTGGAGCCCAACCGAAAAGTCCGATCGAATTAAATCGCATATCGTTGAAAAGTTAATTGAATGCCTTTGGAAATGGATGAGTTGTGGGACCTCAAAATTAAAAAGTTGCCTATTTTTTACGTTTTTTTCAAAATTTTTCATTTTTATTTTGTTTTTTTTTATGTTATAATGAAAATTTGGAATGTTTTATTTTGTTACCAACTAGTTTATTTAGTTACTAACATTTTAAGCGTAATTTGAAAAAAAAACTGATGAAAAATAAAGTTAAGTTTTTATTAAGGATTTTGTAGAACGACAATGTATTCATTTTCATTTCTCACACATTATATTTGGCGTAAATTCAAAAAATTCAATTACATTGAATTTTTGCAATTTGATATAAATCAAATTACTCTTAAAATGTTGCTAACTAAATAAACTATTTGGTAAACAAATAAAACATTCCATATATTTACTATAACGTAGAAAAAAAAAACTAAATAAAAATGAAAAATTTTGAAAAAACGTAAAAAATAGGCAAATTTTGAATTTTGAGGTGCCATAACTCAGCCATTTCTGGTCTCATAGAAATTTGCAACACATCGACGGAAAAGGCATTCAATTAACTTTTCAACGACTTAATTCGATCGGACTTTTCGGTTGGGCTCCAAAAGGGTTTGAGTGGATCATACAAGGTAAAACCCAAAAGTACCGTTATCTAAAAAACGGTACTTAAGAAAAAAAATTAAAGCTTTTTTCGTGTTCAGGAAGTCTCAATTATTTTATCTAGGCATTTGGCGTTCTTGGTATTTTTTCAAATTAAAAATTTGTAAAGCTGTGTTATGAATTAATTAATCTTTTTATTAAAAAATTTCATTCAATACACCTATTTTTATTAAAAGTAAAAACATGGAATAAAGGGTACAAAACTACAATTTATAATTTTAATCATCTTTTTCTTCATCATCGTCTTCCGGCTGCTGGTAAATTTCAAACTGGTCTTCATTATCGTCTTCAATGAAATTTGTCTCAAGTTCTGCCATGATTTCGGGGTCAAAGGTTCCATCTTTGTTAATGTCGCTCTAATATGGTAGAGCATTGAGACAAGCTTGTCCATTACATTGGCCACAAGGATCTAGACTGCTTTTGTGCATCCTGTGCAGCTTTCAAATATTCCACCAATAAGTGCAGCTGCTCATCAACATTTCAAACATGTATATTATCAAGTTCAAACTTGGTTAGGGCATGATTTGGAACCCCAGGTATGGAGTTGGGCAATGCGAAACGATTTTCTGGAGTCTATCATAACAATTTTACCACCTGCTCCAGAAGATTAGCTAAATACAATTTTCTGCTACTGCAAGAATTGTTGTGGTTCGCGATGCGGATGCATAGAAGCGGGCTTGCAATGCTCTTTAACTTGTGGCCAATGTAATTTAATACAATGTGGCCAACTTAAATTAATAGTTGCCTACACCCTACCATATGTAGGTTATGAGACAACTTTTAGGGTGTCAATACACAAGCATTTACAGACTTACAGCTGGGTATCTCGAATTCCGAGCTGAACTTTTATAATGACTGGACTAAAAGTGTAAGAAAATATATACATATTAAGTTACTCAAATATTGTGTTTGTAAAAAACATGAGAAAGAGAATAAATAAGGCATTGGATTTCGTTGCTACATACTTGTCCCCCGCATCATAGAGAAGCAGAAAGTTTTTGAATTTTGATAATATATGGCGTGCAAAAAATTTATATTATAGAGTCTTTGCTTCCGCCATAACTTTTTTATCCAAATGAATGAGCTTTCAAAATTACGTCGCATATATAAAGATTTTTGTGCAACCTTCTTCAGGAATTAGATATTTTCCCCGCCAAATTTGCCCTAAAACATATAAAAAATCGTAAACCTTTAAAATGCCTTCTAGATCCTTTACACATCTTTACGCAGCATTTGCAAATTACACACGCACACAAATATTGTAGCTCAATATTTATTTTTGCTATAAAAACGTATATGAAGCACAGGCACAAGTATATTTTCTGGCATTTTTTACTATTTCAATGAGAGATATATTCATATAAGAATATTTCTCGATCTTAGCTGATTTTCTTATCTTGATATTGATTTCACTATGTCAAATCGCAGTGCCTCTATTCTAATTTGAGATCTCGTCGGATCAATAACACGTTTGTTATTCTCTGAAACGCAGTATAAATCAAAAAATTTGTCCTTATTGTTTGTACTTTTGTTAAATTTGGATAATAAACAACATATTGTTCTATTGATCATCCTACAACAATGTATATCATGCCAATTTCTTCCTAATGTGCAGATTTCTCACAAACTGCAGAGGCCAGGCACTGTTTAGAGTCAAAAATATATTTTGACCGAGCTTACATTAAATAAAATATTTTATTTTTTAAAAACCATTTACTTCATATGCAAATGTAGATCTTAAATAACTCGAATATCTACTGCTATTGTGTGAAGTGTTGAGTATCTAGGTAGTTATAGTTTTTACACCACCTCCAATCGCTTCGGCACCCTGTATCCCTGATGTACTAGACGTTTTGCTCATTAATTAATATCCTTTATACGTAATATTTGATTGCTGCTGATCCTAAGCTTAACAAAAATAGTAGTAAACATATTTGATAGCTTTAAATAATTGCAATTACTTAACATATCTCAAATTTTTTTAAATATTTTAATTTTTAGCTTCTTTTAGAAAACTTGATTTGTAAATGTAAACACAAAACAGCTAATTGGATAATTATTGAATGTAAAAATTTTACTATCAAGAATTTTCAACAATTTTTAAGTCTCTCAATCTTTTGCTCTCTTTTGTGGGTCTCTCGATGATAGTTTTTCGCATTAATGAACACTTTTCTATCAACAATTGTTTAAAATTTTTAGTAAATGAACAGAGCTACAGTGATGGTACTTTCCTTCTTGCGTTTGTACAGAAAACGAACGAATTTGTATAAATAGCACAATATTTTATTTTAAACTTGTGACCGATTATATGTATAGCTAAATTATAATTTTATTAATACATTTATTTTATAAGGTCGCTGCTGGCTGAAGCAGTGAACACAAGACTAAGATGCTTTGGATCCCGAGATTGACTTCGCCGTCAGTTATGAACATGGTTTCGAATTTTTCTGACCTGCAGTACTGAAACATTGTGCTTATTGTTATCGGCTTATCTCAATGGCATATCACTTGTCCCTAAACCTTATCGACACATTTTCCTGCATGTACATACATAAATTACATATGTAGTAATATTGGTACCACATAAATTTATGCCCATGCGTTCATATATCTGCATATACATACGTATGTATAACATTAACCTATTATTGTACAAAAAATATTTACTTTTTTGTACAATCTTTGTGATTTATAAAGTAAAACAAGTTGTATAACAAATTAATTTATTTAATATGCTATGTATATCTACAGATGTATCAACTTAATGTTCAAATATCAAACCAAACTAGAAGTACAATAAAAAAGCGTTTGTGCCGCACTCTCATTCAACATACATACATGCTATCACTCTCTGCGTTAAATTCTATTTTTTGTACGTTGGCTGCGCTGCGTTGCGTTTTTCAGCGTTCAAATAAGCGTTTTCACAATTTGCCTTGTAACAGATTGGATCAGCTGATGCGCTTGCGCAGCGTTTGCGATTTCAACGTTTGGCTAATTGGGCTTAAGTTAAATTTGATGAAACCAACTTTAAACATGTTCGATTACCAATGATCCAACATGTTGATTTCTGCTTTTTTCTTCGTTTTTTCCCTTACCTCCGGCACTAATAAAGATTTTAAAATTTTATATCATGCTTTGTTCCACATGCGTCTTCTTATAGTGCATATTCTTTGCTTGTAGTTAAATAGTTTTATCGCACTGACAATCTTTATCGCGCCGACAGTCGCGGCTATCTATGAGACCTAAAAACGATGTTACAAACTTCTTTTTCTTAGAACTGGTAACAACGACACCAAGAATCTTTTTAACAGAATTATCAGTTCGCTCATCTAATATAATACGAAATGACCTTTAATATCTTCATTTTTTTTTTAAAAATATAGAGCTATAATATTTGATATTATGTTTGAGCACTTTATTCTGTATAAGTTGAACTCTGAAGACTTACTACCCGAAACGGCGGTGGTACAAATATCAGAAAAAACTTCAATAGCCGAAAAAGATCTATATACCGCTGCATACAAGCATAAAAAGGCTTGTGCTTTTTGATTTTGTGTAGGCTCCCTTAGTTTAAATGATAGCTGCAACACAAGGTTGTTGTTTGGTTTCATTGCATTTTCATGCTTTTTTTGTTTCGTTGTGGCGCAGTAAATCGCAATGTCGTGCAGTGATTTCTCAGTAACAACAAATACAAAAAGCCTTTGTTGAATCTTTAGATCGTCTTAACCATTTCCTAAAAGCCTCGTCATATAATTAGTGACACGTATGAATGGATTAACGAGATTCCTTCTGTCCCTATCTACCATCTAGCGAAACCACATCCAAGGGAACGGGCTTGGAATAATTAGCGGGGAAAGAAGACCCTGTTAAGCTTGACAACAGGGAATTAGGCTCCCAGACCTTTCTATGTTTCTGTTTCTCCATATAGAAAAAAGGAAATGACCCGTAGCTCATCCTTAACAAATATTTATTGCATACTTACTTTATCTCAAGTATTAGCCTCCGAATTATTCTAGAATTTTACCACTTTTTCGTTTTCAATTTCGAAAACAAAAATTTTATTTTCATTTTCAATTAAAAAAAAATTAAGTATTGTTATCTTTTTGATCCGATTGCCGTTGAAAAAATAAAAAAAGCATATTTCAAAGGATATATGTATGTAAGAAGTACATGTTTGCTTAGAAAGTATTATGAGGGTGTAAAAAAGTATTTAAACTTAGCAACTCCAAAATATTCTTGGTTATACAAAAAAGCACAAAAAGCACTGTAATAAATTATGGAAAAGCACTGTAAATATCCGCTTTTTTTAAAATGCGTATATAACAACATTCGCGTTTATGAAGAGGTAAAAACACAAAAAATACCCGAAATGCATCAAAATGACATCACTGTACTCTTTTATAATAATCTTTTCATATTATTGCAAAGACCGAAGAAAACTGTCCATTTCTTGTTTTGCTTTTTCCAACATTTGTATATTTTTTAATTTCTTTAATGTTTAGTTAGTAGTTAGGAACTGTATGCGCCAGAACAATTAAAATTGTCAAATCTCAGCAACTAAATTTTTAAATTTTAATTGCCAAATTTTTGCTAGTTGATTTTTTTTTTTAATTTGATACATTAATGTTTGTGTGTGTTTTTTTCCCCCACGGTTAAATAGGGGTTTCACATTGTTCTTGTTTTTTTTATAATGTTGGGGTAGGCGTAGGAATTTTTGTCTGTCCATACGAGACCGTGGGGATTTCTGTCCGTCCATATGTGAGGGGAGTTCCGTGGAGGGGTGCTGTAGTAACCAAATCGAGTTTGTATATGTGAGCGTGAGACCGTGGGAATTTTTGTCTGTCCATATGAGACCTTGGGAGTTTGTATATGTGAGCGTGAGACCTTGGGAATTTTTGTCTGTCCATATGAGACCTTGGGAACTTGTGTCTGTCCATATGTGACCTTTTGTTTGTCCATATGTAAGCGTGTGAGTTCTGTCTGTCCATGTGTGCTATGGCCTAATAGAAAATAAGAAATTTTTAGTATCTGACAGAATATTTTTTAGGAAGTAAGATATTTCAAAAGTGTTGTATAAATGGATTGCCTTAATATTTATGGTTCGTTTCTTCTTGCTGGAGTGAGATTTCTTCTTTTATTTTTTGCTTGTTTTTAATTTTGGTGTGTGCTTACTTAAGATATTTTGTCCAGCAATTCAGTTATTTCTTTTTTGTGCGCAATGCTTGAGTGTGGGGGCATAGTTTGATTATTCTGATCTTGAAGACGTTGTAAAAAAAATTTACTATTGCATAAATATTGAAACTGATATTTTGTTTATTTTATATATGACGATCATCGATGGATTTTGTTTGGGGATCTGGATGGTGGTGCGGTTTCTGTATTTTGTAGAATATGAATATTTATGCTATGTTTAAGTGTGTGTGTTTTTGTGTTCTGAGTGGCTATTGGAATGTCTGCCTGTCAGGCAGGCTGTGTGTGTGACGATTGGTGAGTCTGGATGAAAGTCTGCTTTTTTGCTTTCCATAGACTTTTAAAATCTCAGATGGATGAGAGGTGACTGCCGTATTTTGTGATACACTTGTATCGTATATTATCATTACTTAGTTGGCCTTAAATGTATTCGTATTGTAATTTCCTCTCCTCGCGCAGTGATAGAGAACTTATCTCTTTCGTGTTTACAGGTAAATAAATGAGATTCATTGGAATGTCATCTATTTTATAGCCTGCAGGTACATTAATCGGAAACTCATGAAGTATATGTGATTTTGAATTGTTCATATATGTGTTAGTAGCGATACTACTTTCAATTCGCAAGAGACTTACTTTAAAAATATTAACTGGAAGATCTGAGTAATGATCATCGGTCGGTGTTAGGATTTTACTATTGAATCCTAAAAGAATCCCAATTGTATTTTCTTTATTGAAATATATCGGGTCCTTAGAACTATTTATTTTAACTTGCATCGTATTGTTGTTAGCTTCTATAAATAATATTGTTGTTAGCTTCTATAAAAAATGTTATTGCTCTTCTATGTAGTCAACAATATCTTTCAATTCATAAGATCCAATTGGTATTTCAATTACATGTTCCCCTATATGAAACATATTGTTATAGGAGTCTACATTTGGAATACTGTTGTATGAATGAAAATCAGTTAGCGCACTCTCATATGTATCATTTAAGTCAATGGGAGGAAAATAATTAGCATAAAGCACTGATGAGTTAGAGCTCAGAGTAAGTGTTATTGACATTATAACAGCCGGTTCACAAATAAATAAAGTTTACTACACAGCATGGTTTATAAGAATGATTTGCATATACATATATTTCATAATCTTATTTTAAAATTAACATTAGTTTTTAAAAATATTGATGTTATTGTCGTTGTTATCATTGCGGATGGCGATTTATTTCGTTTTCCAACTACAGTATTTCATCTTTGCTTATCCAGGAATTGTGTTGATTAGAAAATCCTCACCATTTAACTAATGCTTTGTCTCCTTTCAGTCTAATCACTTTTTCAACTAGATATGTATTTGGAAATCTAGTTATTAGCAGTTCTTCCGTGTAGAAGCCACCTTTAATAGGATTTCCAAGATAATCTTCTAATATTTATGTTGTCGGATATGTATTTTGAACACTTTTTATTGTGAAAATTTCTGCTGTCTAATTCGGAGTATAGCCTTTTTCAAAAATATGTTTATGTTTTCTAATACGTACATGGTCTCCTGCATTAAATTTTGACATTTTGTGCATCTTTAAATGGCGGTATACTGTATTTAGAAGCTGTTTTTCAATCTTTGAGATGACTTTAATCGGTGGCATTTTAATGGTGCGATGAACTCTTCTATTGTATGCATTAAGTAAATCTTATATGAACCATTAAAACTAAACTCTTTCCACATCATTCCTTTTAATGTTCTATTGAATCGTTCTACTATTGATGCTTTCATGATGCTATAGGTTGAGTAGTGATTGACGTTGTATTTATCCATAAATTGATTAAAGTGTTTGTTGAAGAACTCTTTACCATCACTCCTATTGAAAAATAGTCTCCATTGCCTGCGTTGTGTCAACAGCTGTCTTTCTTCTCAGAGGTACTGCCCAAGCAAATTTCGAGAATGTATCAATTACAGTTAGCAAAAATCGATAATTTCTATTGTCTAAGGAATAATTTCTCATTTCAATTAAATCAGCTTGCCCAAGATCATCTATTCCTTTCATCACAACTCTACGACGTACAAAACGTTTTCGAGCCTGCTTATGCAATTCATTTACAATATTTCTTTTTGAAGACATCTTATATTTCCAGTCGCTGTTTTAAGTGTGTTGTGATCTACTTGGTGAACTTTCAGCTATTGATACGAACATGTAATTTTCTATTCTATAAATTTTTTCTCGTAGCTCTTCAATTTCCATATCAAAAAGTGATTTATTATCATCCATTTTGCTATTGATATCCTGCAAATGAGCATTAAAATTTTCTAACTGGAAAGCTACTTCTTGTTGCTGTTTTTTGAGTTCAGTTTGCAGAAACAATTTTCTGATAACATCGTTTTCCTCTAGAGCATTTGCAACATTTTTGATTCTCTTGTATTGGACATCAATGTTTTTGTTCGTATCCATAAAGAAGCCTAACAACTTAGGTGCATTTTTGGTTGAAATTACTTCATTTCTATCGTTAATATAATGCCCAAATTTATCAACGGACATGTTTTATATAAAAAATTTCTGTATGTATATAGTTTATACTATTATATTAGCATCACGTAGTTCTTCAATAATTGAGACAATTTCGTTGTTGTGATTAGTATGGCCCGCAGACTGTGATGCAAGCAGTAGTCTAAGTCGATCTACCAACTCGTTTGGATCATCCCAGTATTTATAGTTTGGATTATGAGGGTTAAACTGCATCAAACCCCTTCCTAAATAATTAGTTTTTGTTACATCTGATTACCTTGTATGATTTTCTCCTTTGAAAAGTTTTCCAATAATATGTTTGCAGTTATGGGCTTTGCTCCCTTTGATTTGAGCATCAGAATTATAGTCTCTCCTGTGAGCATTGGTAGTAAGTAATATTTCTTTATAGATTTCAAGCTCGAATTTGTCATACTTTTTTGGTGTTTTATGAAACATTAAAGAAAACAGTCCTGGCCTGAGAGCCCATATTTGTCCACCAACCTGTACCTTATCTTGATTACTCGATGGTGCTATTACCAAATCTCCATTCGTTATTATTATCTTTATGTGGACCATAGTTAGTATCTAGTTCGTTTCTCGATTGCAATAGTGATAAGTCAGGATAACTTTCTTCATTATTGGAATTTCGTGGGTAAAAGTCATCTTCATTATAATTACTGCTACTTTTACTATTCGATTGTTTAAACATTTTTTCTTCAATTAGTTTCTTGGGAGTACTCGTTTCCAATTTTATTGTTGAGTTTTGAGGATGAAAACTTTCATTGTCATCAATTCCAGTTTCCTTATCACTTGGTTCTCTTTTAACCAGTCTATCGACGTTTCTAGAGCTATTGATAAATTCTTTTAAAGGTTCTGTGATAGGCTTCAATGTATCTCTTAATTGTTCATGTGTATTTATTTCACTAGTTTTTATACTTTGAAGCTTTTTCTTCAAGATATTTCTTGTAGTCACCAAGTCTTTAAGAATTTGTTAATTAATTTTAGCTATCAGGTCAGTTCAACAGGAAGCAGATCAGTTTATCAGATCAGGTTATCAGATCAGCTAACCAGGTATCAGATCAGCTTATCAGGCATCAGACCAGCTTATCAGGTCAGTTTAACAGGTATCAGATCAGCTTATCAGGTCAGTTTAACAGATATCAGATCAGCTTATCAGGTCAGTTTAACAGGTATCAGATCAGTTTATCTGATCAGTTACAATAATCACATGTATAAAGTTTGAAGCCAGATTAAATACTGAAGGGTACATTTAGTGAACAGTAAATTATATTATGATGAAGAAATTAAGTAACTTTCTATAACGACCATTGTTTAGTTCATTATCTTTACTTATTATCAAAAATCCGTATTTTTCCTTCCAACATTCTCTACAAATTTGTTCAAATATTTCAAAGTTCATATCGCTGGCAACGTGATTATCATATACATGTTTCATATTTGTCACATCTTGTTTAAACATAATAATTACATTAGCATTATCTCTTATCAAATGTTTTGAATTCCGCGTGTAAGTTTGACACAAGTAAAATTAATCTACGTTCTTATGACGACCCATACAAAAATATGCACTTATATTGTTTTGCTTTTCACATGCAACATCATCAAAAATCATAATTGAATAGCTTTTAGCTTCACTAGGAGGAACAACGTACTCATTATCTGCGAATGTGTAGTATCCCATTCCTTTATTTGGTGAAATTAATTTCTTTAGGTATTCATATTCATATTTAGGTTGATATAAAGATTTTGAGTTCAAGTAAATATTTTCAAACTTGAGACCATTAGGACTTTTCAGCAAAGTTATCATTATGTTAGTTGTTCTACAATTTGAAGGATCAACTATTAATGCTCGAATAGAATTTGGTAACAAGGAACTATGTCTTACTTTTTTACTGTCATTGGAACAAATATCAGCATTACGAACTAAAATATTTTTATGCTGTTTTACGAAGCGCATTTTAAGAACTAATTGTGAAGTTTGCAAACAATATCTTTTATTGTAAATTAAAGTTATCTGGTTGTACTTTATAACAAAAGTTTTAGTCACAAGCAAGCTTGTTGGAGAAGGTTTACTAAATAAAACAATAAATTCTCTGCCTTTTGAAATACATCTTCCTGGCTATCAGTACTGTGGACTTGGCACAAGATTACAAAAGCGTTTAGATAGATCAGATAAAGGAATTAACTTATTGGATGCTGCTTGCAAAAATCACGATATAGCTTATTCGAAAAATAAAGACTTAAACAGCAGACATCAAGCTGACAAAATTCTTGAAAATAAGGCTTGGGAAAGAGTTCTTTCAAAAGAGAGTGATCTTGCAGAAAAAACATTTGCATATATAGTCACAATGAAAGCAAAAAGTAAACTTGGTATGGGTGTTGAAGCAAAGAAAAAGAATGCAGTGAAAAGACCATCACCCCGAATTCGTATAAATGACAAAAAACTGTTTCATAAAACAAGTAAATCAGCAACAAAGATATTGAACAAGGAAAAACCACAAGATATTAATTCAGCCATTAAGATTGCTCGGAAAGCTATCAGTCCACCAAAAATTGGTGGATTTTTACCGCTAATTCCGATTCTAACTGCTCTAGGTGCACTTGGTAGTCTAACAACTGGAGGTGCCGCTATAAAAAGGGTTATGGACTTATTTGTAAAGATAATTCAAAAAACTATTAGAAATGCTACCCAACAAACCATTATCAGAGTTTGATCTAAGAAAATTTTCAAGAAATATTCCACATTTTAGAGGAGTTTATATGTTGGACTCTCTACCAAAACGGCCAAGGACAGTAAAATGTGGAATAATTAATTTAGATTTATCAACAGGACCAGGTACTCATTGGGTAGCATACTATAGAAACAAGGATGAAAAACAATATTTCGACAGCTTTCGAAATTTACAACCTCCTTTAGAATTAATCAAATAGCTAGGTAGATATATTGAATACAACTACAATCAATATCAAAACTTTAATACATTTAATTGTGGTCATTTATGTTTAAAATTCTTTATGAAGCAACTCAAAATTTGAAATAAAACACAAGCATATATTAGTATTTTAAAAAAAATTCTTTCCTTGTTTTATTATATTAGTTACAAGAGTTGGGAGTTTGGTACCAAAAACTCGCGCATCTCGCTTTCTCAGATCAGGTTTCGCTCTCTTTTTCTTTGTAGGCGATATTTATCATTCGAAAGATCTTCTAATTCTACATTGGTTAATGCAATGTATCGGTTCGGGAGAAACATTATATGGTTTTCCAGCTCAAGTTGAACTGTTTCACCGTGCTTTGTTGTTACCCGCTTTGCTCGTAGATGTTGTATTTGATTGAACCATCTAGATCCTTTATATGTATTAAGGTTTTTGTATTGCACGAATTAAATTTTTTCACTAGATCCATTGCGGTGGAAATTTTTCACAACTTATAGCTTTGAACTTTTATTGCAAACTAATCTGGATTTTAGCTTTCTAGACTGTAAGAAGCCTAAAAGAAAATCGTTATACAATGATATTTTTTTTTATTTTGACAAAAGATGAAGTGAGGAAAAATGAAATCGATATAAGTATTTAAAAGTAAGTAGTTGAAAAAGGATAGAGGGATGACATAAATACGTATACATTTTTTTGTGTCAAATTTTAAATTATTTTTTGGATTAAAAACGCTCAGGCTTCGTTTTTTAAATTTAATAACATGCTTATTAGTACTGGTTCGTTGAAATGAGCAATTATAGTTGCAAAGTAACAGTCAAACGGATCGCAAATAAATGTTGCTAATAAAAAGATTAAATTTAAAATAAAAAAACATGAGTCAAATAAGCAATTTTTAATCAACTTTGAAGGATGCCAACTAAATGAATACCGGGATATGATGAAATATTTCCTAGACATGTTGGATCAAAACGAAGAAATGGGTATAATGGAAGATGAAGACAAGGACGATGGCCATTTTAAGTCCTGTCCTTGGAGCCATTCGGATTGTGTGGAGGGACCAGACACCTGCCGGTGTTTGGTATATTATTTAAGAAAAATGGCAATTAGCCATTTAATTAATTCATAGTATATATTATTTCATTAAAAATAAATATTCAAAATAAAACAAAATCTTGAATGCTTTTTAATATATAATATATTTGTACAATTGTAATTTTTTCTGTCTCTCTCTTAACTCTGTTTTCTTTTATTACTAGATTTAACTACTTACACATAGTAATTATTACCTAAAAAATTAGCTGCGATTATTCCATTGCTTCTTCCTTTTCTAATCTTAAAATTTCCCACAATAGCATATCAAGTTCGTAATCGTGATTAGTTTCCTCGATTCGAAAATGATACCATTCATATATACTCTTATCATCACTTCTTATTTTTCTTTTATCATCTGCATAATTTAATACTACTTTATTTATTTGATTTGTGTAAATGTTATGAATTTTTGATTTAAATGTTAGCATATCATCATACACAGTCGACTTATTAAATAAGCAATTTCTATATGATGCTATACTATAATTATTAAGAATGCATTTCTTTACTCCTTTCGACTTTTTAATATCACTTTGATATTGCACACTACAAGAGTATAGTTTTGATCGCAGTCCTACAAATTCCTTCATTACCTTTCCACAATTCTCATCCTTCATCATACCCAACACCTTTTTGTTTACCAGAGGAAATCCATATACATTGTCTTTTGGGTAATCTGATGTATCAAACTTATGGTCGATGTCAGTTTTTATGTCAGCATAGAAATCTTCAGTTTGGACTGTGTATCCATATAGTTTAATGATAGGTTTGTCTTGAATTTGGGTTGCATGAACCCATAATGGAAATCATACATTTTCCATTTGGAAAGCTCTAATACACAAAATCTTAAACATATGGGTTTATTGTAATAGGTTTTCACTCTATTCATTTCAATTGCTACCATATTCTCAGAAAATATTGACAAACTATGAAAATTAGGTTCAGATATCCAATCTTGAGCTCCTGAATGATTACAGTTTGTCCTATTCCAGTTCGTAACTATTCGTACATCTTTTCTATTTTCCACATTCTCCATAGTTTTACCATATACTGCATTATTTAACAATTGATAAAAAATTTTTCAAAAACATTTTTTGCAGTAGCCCTGCCCTATGTTTGGTATTCAAGTCTATATAACTTTTCAACCAGGTTGATTGCTTATAGGTGAGAATTCGATGCACTTTCTTTAGAACTAGACCATACTACAAACATTGCTTAAGAACTCTATAATGTATGACATATGTTTGTTTTGTAGAAAAATCTGCAACTAATTTAATGTGCTTTGTTTGAAAAATTTCTGGACAGAAACGAAGGTCATTGTGAGAGTCATGCAAATGAGAAGGATAGTCTAAGGTAACTTCATAGACATATCCATCGCTTGAACTATCCTCTATGGTTGTCGGATCTAGATTTAGCTCTTCTGTTGATATCCATTTGAATCCAGCATAAGGTAGATACTCAGACATTGCCCAACCGTAAAGGTTATTTGCGTCTAAGTACACAATAAATTCTGAGGGCTTCCCTCTATAAAAATCAGCTAAATATTTATTGTTAGCTTTTGAATAATGATTACTACATAGTACAAGCGCACCACATATTCCTTTCATGAAGAAATTGTACATATCTATATCCGTCAAAAGCTCTTCTATATTTGTATGCTTCAAAATAGCATTCCACGATAGTCCTGGTGCAGTGTAATACTGACATGGATCTAAGTGGTAGATGTTCTTGCAAACATTTCCAAAACTTTCAAATATATCTGCAAGTAAGAGCACATCCGTTTTTAAATATACTTCTATGTAATCTTGCAAGGTTTTGCAGCTGAAAACATTCCAAACTTCTTTTGCATGCTCATAGTCTTCAATCGAGCACTCATTATTAAGCTAGTTGAAGAAATCTTCCCTTGCTGGAAGTTCACCAACATTCAATTTTTCAAAAGAATTTAGAAAATCATAGGGAAAAACACCTTTTCTTCTCACAAGATCAAACTCTGTTTTGGTTTTGAATTGTTTTTTAATAATGCGAAAGTCTTGCTCTGAAAGATAATTGGCTAAAGATTCTAAACTATCTGACATAAAACGAATAGTATCTAAAAATCTAATTTTAAGGTTGTAGTTGTCGGTCATTTCTGAAAATGTAGACAGTGATATATATAATTCTTTGTTGAGCGGAAGGACTTTTATATTGTCGGATTTTTTACCCAACTCTTTAACAAAAAGATGCGACTCATAAGAAGAATACTTGTGGAAATAAACTAGTATAAATTTAAGAACTTGAAATTTTAAATTGCAAATCTTATGAGCTGCGCCTCTAAATTTACCACTTATGTGGCAGTGATCTCGTATTCTATCATTGCCTAGATATTTGTGGCAAATACGACAAATTATTGCATATTGTAAATTATAAATTTCGAAAGGAAATCAAATTTTCTACAAACTTTTCTGCTGCATCCCTCGCCGTATAAAGTTTAAATTTATCTAAACTATCATTATGCTTACATTTAATATAATAACTATAAGCAGGAGGTATGTGCTTCTTAATATAATTACTTTTATCACTTACTCTAATACCAACCTCCTACAGTATGCATTCAAAGTCTGCATACACAACAAATTGTACATCCAATTGTCGTTGCTGGTCTTTAAACTGCAACACCGCTTTTTTTTCAGACGGTAGCTCCGCAACAATTTTCCCATATGTTGGTCTAACGTCCTCTCATTGTGGGTATATTGGAGGCAACTGTTACAAAACACAACTTTTCTGCCGTGCTTGGTAGTCTTAGATTTTAAAAGTCTATGGAAAGCAAAAAAGCAGACTTTCATACAGACTCACCAATCGTCACACACACACAGCCTGTCTGACAGGCAGACATTCCAATAGCCACTCAGAACACAAAAACGCACACACTTAAAAATACCATAAATATTCATATTCTAGAAAATACAGAAATCGCACCACCATCCAGATTCCCAAATAAAATCCATCGCTGATCGTCAAGTATAAAATAAACAAAATATCAGTTTCAATATTTATGCAATAGTAAATATTTTTTCACAACGTCTTCAAGATCAGAATAATCAAATTATTCCCCCACACTCAAGCATTGCACACAAAAAAGAAATAACTGAATTGCTGGACAAAATATCTTAAGTATGCACACACCAAAATTAAAAACAAGCAAAAAATAAAAGAAGAAATCTCACTCCAGCAAGAAGAAACGAACCACAAACATTAAGGCAATCCATTTATGCAACACTTTTGAAAGATTGTACTTCCTAAAAAATTTTCTGTCAGATACTAAAAATTTCTTATTTTCTATTAGGCCATAGCACACATGGATAGACAGAATTCCTACGCTCACATATGGATAGACACAAGGTCACATATGGACAGACACAAACTCCCAAGGTCTCATATGGACAAACGAAAATTCCCAGGGTCTTACGCCCATATATACAAACTCCCAAGGTCTCATATGGACAGACAAAAATTCCCACGGTCTCACGCTCACATATACAAACTCGTTTTGGTTACTACAGCACCCCTCTACGGAACTCCCCTCACATATGGACGGACAGAAATTCCCACGGTCTCGTATGGACAGACAAAAATTCCCACGCCTATACCAACATTATAAAAAAAACAACAACAATGTGAACACCCTATTTAACCGTGGAAAAATACACACCTACTTTTTTGTATTATGTGTTATTGCCAATAGAGTAATTTGAATTCAAATATTATAGATATTTTATTTTACGAAGTTGAAGGTGAAAGTAGTCCTCAAAAATTTAATTAAATATTGCACATTAATAATATACAGATGTATGTGTGTAGGTATTAACACTTCGGTGCGAGTCGACATACATATATTTGTTTCTACAAAAATGAAATACATATTCGTTTCCCTACATTGATACAAACACTTGTTAAGCTCATTTTCATATTCATACAGTATGGCCATATCAGCTCTTTTGAAGCTAAATTTAGCTTTGCTTTTTAATGTTTGGCTCGATATTTTCATCTAGCACTTGACTCGTTTTCAGCTTTTTTCAACAATGTCTGGCTTTTTCTTTAATTTCAATATCGTGTAATATATTTCTATTTCAAAATAAATAAAAGTTCTGTTAATGAAAAGAATTTTTCTTAATAAATAACTTTATATTATGATATAATGAAAAGTTGCTATTGCATAGCTATAAAAAATTAGCTGTATTTATTGGCTTTAAAATTTTTTCTTTAGCTTATTTAGCTCTATTTCAAACCTGATTTAGCTTTATATTACTTTAAAATCTGGTCACACTGTAAAAAGTCCCGTCGACTTCAGAATTTGTAAGCGAATAAAGAAAACCAGAAAATTTTTCTTTGATCTACTACAAACACTCGTGTCGAATCGAGAACCGTAATAAGGCATAATAACAAATTTTATCCAATTAATATATAATTCAGGTAACATGAAATTGTTGTTTGAATTAATTAGGATGACAAATTAATAAAATATTTACTCTGATTACTTTATCATCCTTGTAGGAGCAAAAGGAAGAAATGTTAGTAAGTATATATACACCCATTGTGTGATTATATACATGTTCACATACATTATAATGTTCTTTTATATTATTTGGGTCCATGGATTATAAATCCTTACATACTATAGGTATAATACAAAGCATAATATAATAGAACAGTGTTTGTATTTACTAAGAATTTTTTTCAATTTATTTTTAATATCTTGTGTACATATAAATTTAAACAATTATTTGTAGACAGTTAAAAGTTTTAAAACTTAATTTTTTCTGCTCAAATATTAATTCTAAGTAATGAATATATAAGTTGTGTTTTTTAACATATACTATTATTATTATACAAGGAAAGAAGTGAAATAAGCTTAATAAAAAAACTCGGGATTAAACTAATTTAATATATTATAGATACACATTGATAGGCTGTTGACACCATTGGTCGAAGCTATGTTTGAATCTTTGTAGTTTTTCTGTATTAGCCCATACAGTTGCATCATACAACATATACTCTTTTAATTTTCTTTTAATTAATTTCAGCTGTTTCGCAACGTAATGAGCGTTGTGGTATATAATATTTATTTCTTCTCCTTGTCAAATATATGGGCTACGTTTTAGCAGAGTTTAAAGTTCTTTGCGATTTTTTTAAACAATTTCTATAGATGATTGTAAATTATTTATTATCTCTTCTGCCAATATTCCCGAATATAACAAAGCAGTATAATCAGCAAATAATGATATTTTGCAGTGTCTGATGAACAACCTGCATATATGCTGACTTTATTTGAAAAGCACGTTCCACTGTGTAATCTTAAGCTTCGGTTTTTTGAGATACTGTAACGTACTCCATTGTGGACAAAATAGCGATGTAATGATACGCTGCTTTGCCGATACGGTTATACCGATACGTATATATAATTTTAGTTCAAGATAAAGTTCATTACTCTCAATTAGAGCAATTATTTATTTCACAAAAATCCAATTAAAGAGATTATTAATATTTAAAGTTATGTTAATAATATTAAAAATAAAATGCGTTAAACACGAACCATTGCCGAAACAATCAATTAAGTAATAATTTTAAAATTAACATCAAATTATTGGTATCAATAAGATTTGAAAAACAAAGAATCAAACATTAATATTTTAAATTAATATCAATAAGATTTATGTTTAAATAACACAATATTCGAAGCTTTACCAAAATAGTTCAACAGATTTCAAACATCTCATCAGAGTTAGATGCAAAATTTTTGTTGCCTGCATTATTTTCCACCTCTGTTGATTAATTTCTTAATAATGCATTAATACTGTAAATTTGCGAAATAGTGTCAGAGAACGCATGAGAACTATGATTTTGTTGCCTATTCGACAATTATATATTATTCTGTTGTAAGGTCTTATATAAAATTAATGTATATATGTTATATAAAAATTAATGTTTCTGCTGCAAAACTGCAGTATCGCCAACATGCTGATATCGTTTACATTACTAAAGCAAAATAAAAGAAAATAATGATTAAATAAACTGCTCACCTTCTAAAGGCCGAGACATATAGAATCCGTCATACGCTATGCGTCGACTTTTTCAACTGACCAAACGCATTGACGGAGAAGACTATCACAATGAGTACTTTTGTAACGGATTGAAAAATCAGCTGTTTTTATGTATTAATGTTTTTTTTAAATAAAACGTGTATTGAAAAAATAGAGAGAGAGTGAGAGAGACGTTGTCAAAGTATTCAACGTACGTCAAAAGTCGCCCAACTTTGTACTTTGCGTTGACGGGGAAGTATTGTATGATCCAATTTACACGAAGAATTTTATTCATGCTGTTTTTGTTTGTGGATGAGCGGTGTAGAGATAAAGTAGCAGTAGAAAAAATTGACGATTTCTGTTTTTAATCAATTTTTTATTTCCTTTTGCACTAATTTTCGTACTTCTTGTTTTATGTTTTATTCTGCTTATTTTTATTTCCGCTTTAAAAGTAAAGACAGGTTTGAAAAAGCTTAAAGATTAATAAAAATATTTTAATATACCTACTATAAAGTGAATAATAAGGAATAAGGAACTTTTAGAACTTCTGATAAATAAATTCCAAGAGCATGAGAATTTTTATAATGTGCACAGCATCTATATAGATAAAGCGACAACCTGCATCAACTAAAGCCAACAAAACTATACTGTTAGTACCCTTATAGTTGCAAAGTAAGGATCCATCTTTTCGCAGTGATATAAAAGCTATATACTTGCCATCCAATGCGCCTGGGCAATGCGGAAACTGCCATTTGATTGAAAAGTTTTCAGCGATTGCTTCCCATTGCAATTTGGTTTCAGGAAACTGTTAATTTAATTATACCTTTTAATATATATATATATATATATATATATATATATATATAATATATTAAAATAAATATAATATATTTCGTTTTAGAAAAAAAGTTTTAACTTGGAAGAAAATATGGACAGTATTAAAAAAATTATAACAAGAAAACCGGAAAAACAAGGCAGTTTTGAAATTAAACTAAACCAAAAGAATAAAATATTGCTTAAATTACATCTCAAATGTCTTTAAAACGTAGGAAACTGTGGGGCAATAGCCCCAAGTTCAAGGTACAGAAAACAGCTACCAGAAATAGATTCCAAGTATTTTCTGACTTGGATGAAGACGTCTCTAGTGTTGAAAACAATGTCACTAAAGATGATACTCCGAAGATGCCACCTATTATAGTGGATAGCAGTCACAGCTTCACGATAGTTTTCCACTGGCTTGAAGAAAAAGGTAAATTCAAACGAATGTCGATTGGAACGAAGATTATACCTAACTCTATGACTGAGTATCATTAAATCATGACAAAGTTGAAAGCGAAAGAGATGAAATTCTTTACTCACACAATTAGAGACAACAAAAAATTTAAGCTTATGTTATTTGGTCTACCACAACTGGAAATTTCCGCCATTAAGAAAGAGTTTAAAGATACATTCAATGTTGAATTAGTTAATGTGAAAGTAATTAGCACATCACGGTCAAATATAAACAATGCGTTGTATATGTTGCAGTTTAATCGAGATCAGATTATAAAGAGGGAAGTAAGTAAGATTTAATACGTGTATGGTATTTCCATTCACTGGAAAAATTGCACTCGACGCTCAAGAGGCCCCACACAATGCTCCAAATGTGCAATGTATGGGCATGGATCCGCAAGTTGTTTTAGATCACCTGTATGTTTGGGATGTGGCGGCATGCACGATTACTCAAATTGTCTATTAAAAAAAATACCAGCAAAAGGTCATATCATCCACAAATGTTTTAATTGCATTAAAAGAAATTTTAAAAATGTTAACCACCGAGCGGATGACCCTCAGTGCCCCTCACGCAAAGAATATTTGGAGATAAGGCAGAAGGTAACCAGTAAACGACAAAAGCAAAACGACTAAATCATTTTGATTCCTCAGTTGATGATCTATATCAAATGGGCCCAGAAATGCCACTTGCGA
>OY776276.1:61630053-61751033 GCA_963675445.1 Linnaemya vulpina | reverse complement strand
AACGCAGCTGGAAATACTTTGTATAACCACCAATTAAACTCTAATTATTATATATATTCTCCCAATACATATACAAGATTTGGTCAAAATACAATTGCAACACAGCCATCTGTTGTGTTTATTTTACTTTCTAATTCAAGTTTACAATTTTCATCACTTCAATCTCATCCGGGGCTACTTAACTCAGATCACGCACCAATAACTTACAAATTAACCGGCTATTTTACTGAAAGCGTTATACGAATTCCGCAGTATAAATTAGCAAACTGGAAAGAAATAGGGAAATGGGTAGATCATGAAATTGATAATATGGATTTGCCATCGGCGGTATTAAGTTTGACAAATATAGAACAAGTCCTATCCAAAATCACTTACATTTTAAAAGAAGCTTCCAAAAAAGTCCCTGTTACTACGGTATGCTGGTGGCAGAGGAAACTTTTGCAACAACCCTTATTTCTAATAGGCCAAAGAAACAGGTATAAACGCAAACTACAAAGAAGTCTTAATATAGCAGAAAGAAGAACTATAATTTGTATGCTAAAACAGCTGACCATATTAATAAATAAAAGCATTGATAACGATAGAAACAACAGCTGGAATCATTTCATAAAGAAGTTGCCAGTAGGCAGCAAAAAATTTTGGAAGATCACCAAAGCAATAAAAGGCAAAAAAAGTGCATTATCCTACTTCACAGTAGATGGCGCTAATATATACAACAGCAAAGAAAAGGCTAATATCATAGCAGAGGTGTTTGAAAATATTCATAAAATAACGCTTAACATCCCATCTAGAAAGGACAAGGTAGTTAATAAACATATTAAATGGCTAAACAATCAAGCAATAATACCGGAAAGTGTACAACAGTGTCTAACAACAAGGAAGAAGTAAAATTTGTTGTAAAATCGCTTAAGAACTCTAAATCTCCTGAAAATTTTCAACTGGTGTTTAAGCAATGGTACGTTTCCAAAACTATTTAAAAAAGCAAAAGTTATACCTATATTAAAACCAAAAAAGGATGCAAATTCTCCAAATAGCTGTCGACCAATTAGTATGTTAAGATGTCTTGATAAAGTATTTGAGAAAATTGTACTTAAACGACTAAACAAATTCATTAATGATAATGGTACAATAAAAAACAGCAGTTTGGCTTTAGAAAAGAACATTCTGCAATAAATCAAGTTGAGAGAATAGTAAATTTTGTCTTAAGAAATAAAAGTCTACGTCGAAGCACAGGAATCGTTTTCCTAGATATAGAAAAGGCTTTTGATTCAGTTTGGTACAATGGTCTTATATACAAACTTCATACGTTTGGTATTCCAATTTACATACAAAAGATTATACCAAATTTTTTATCTGAGAGGACATTTGTGGTGAACGTTGACAATGAATATTCGTCCAAACGAAATATTGCTGCAGGGGTACTTCAAGGATCGGTACTATCTCCAACATTATACTATGATAATATTGGAGATATGTATATATCAGATTTCAAAGTATTAAGGGATCACTCATCAGCGTTATATGCAGATGATACTGCCATAATAACCACATGAAAAATTTCAAATGCAATAGTATGAAACAAGGTTTACTACATGCACAAAAATACTTTTCCAAGTGGAAAATAAAAGTAAATGAGAGAAAGACTCAGACTATAATATTCCCTTTCAACAAATCACCCAAGCGAATACCAACAGTCCCCTTGGCTGTTAATGGAGCGGAAATTCCCATTGCTGAGACCACTAAATACCTCGGAGTTATACTAGACAAAAAGCTAACTTTTAAGCATCATATTTTTCATATATGCGACAAAGCCTTACGCTGCGGCAGGGCTTTATTTCCTTTACTCAACCGACACTCAAAACTAAATTGCAAAAATAAGATCTTACTCTACAGAATGTGCATACAACCAATTATGACATATGGTTGACAAGTTTGGTGTAAAAGATGTGCTACAACATATGTCAAAAAACTTCAGGTGATACAAAATAAGCACCTAAAAATCATATATAAATTACCTAAGCGATATTCAACCAGCAGACTACTTAGAAACTCCGAACAACCATTGTTTACATCACTAATTTGTAATATTACACAAAGATTCGAAAATCGCAACAGATTTTCAAATTTTGATTTAATAAGAGATTTGTGGTATTGAGAGCTTCTTCAACTTCGTAGTGAAGTTGAATGAAGCATTAATGCAAGCAAATTTCTTAACATTCCTTACAAGGTTTTTGCCTATCATATTTCTTGTACATTGTAAATATCTTTATACTGTGAATATTGTATTAAGATAAGTTTTATTTATTTGTTGCAATACTTTTTAGTAATATCTCAAAAGTTGTTGGTATATATAACTATTTAAGTTTTTAAATTGTAATACTGATAGTATTTATAAATAAAAAAAAAAAATACTTCAGGAATTGCAGCGCAGAGAAAAGAGTCCGAAAGTCTGGTTTGGTTGCTTGTACTCTTATATGACTCTCCAGTACCCAGATGTCGAAGAATTGCTGCTAGTTTCTCTACCGGAGTTATTGCTGGTCTCATGACAGTGTCTTGTTTCTGTACGTCCAGTTCAATTTTTGCAAGGATGAAAATAAAAGTTTCTTGTTTCATTCTGATGTAATTTAGGAATGATGGTGTATCATCGGAGAGGTCGCTCATTAAAAAATAAAACGTACCACACTCGATTCTGCCTTTTTGCCACGGTTTCACCCTTTCTCTATTTCTTTTCGTTTTTTGTGTTTTTTACCTTTTCATCGTCACATTCATCTGAAACAGCATTTTCAATCGCCACTTCTGTTAAATCACAAAGCTTTTCCAATATTTTTTCACTCATTGTACTATTGTTTTTATTATTATATTTTCTTGTATATAAATCACAAAGTTCAAAATACGAATGATCAAACCAAAAAAATTAAGCGATTACAAGTTAAAAAATCAACCCTGATATCAAAATATTAATGAAATAACCGTTTATGTGCTAGAGGATTTTAGAAGATGTTTTGAAATAAAGGTAAAATATATTCATAAATTAAAACTCTTCATATAAAATGGGCCTATGTGATCAGGATCATAAGAGAACGTGTATTTTAACTTAGCTGTCAGTTGAAAAAAGCGACGGATAACGTATGACAGATTCTATAGGCTCAATTAGCGAGACGCGACGCTGCGCAAACGCGTCAGCTGATCCAATCTGTTACATGGAAAATTGTGAAAATGCTTAATTGAGCGCTGAAAAACGCAACGAAGCGCAGCCAAACTACAGAAAATAGAATTTTACGCAGTAACACGCAAGAGTGGTGGCATGTATGTATGTTGAATGAGAGTGCGGCACAAAAGCTTTTTTTTTGTACTTCTTGTTTGCTTTGATATTTGAACATATAGTTGATACATTTGTAGATATAAATAGCATATTTAATAAATTAATTTGCTATATAACTTAATTTACTTTATAAAATCACAAAAGACTGTTAATATTTTTTGTACAATAGTAGGTTAATGTTATACATACGTATGTATATGCAGATATATGCACGCATGGGCATAATTTCATTTGGCACCAATTTTACTACATATGTAATTTATGTATGTACAAGCAGGCAAATGTGTGGATAATGTTAAGCGACCAGTACGATGCTATTGAGACAATACGATAATAATAAACACAATCTTGCACTAATGCATGTCAGAAAAATTCGAAACCATATTCATGACTGAGGGCGAAGTCAATCTCGGGATCTAAGGCATCGTTGTCTTGTGTTCATTACTTCAGCCAGCAGCACCCTTATGAAATATATGTATTAGTGAAATTATAATATAGATATACATATAATGAAGATGTTACATCGAGCACAAGTTTAAAATAAAGGACTGTACTATTTATACCATTTCGTACGTTTTCTGTACAAGCGCAAAAAGGAAAGTGCAATCACTGTTTCAAGCAGATGTTTTGATCTTTTGTTTTTAAATGATAAACACCACAAGCTAAACAGTATTCTGTGATATTTTGTACAAACGTAAGAAGTTTAAACAAATAAACATATATTTTCCATATCAATTTTACAATATACATATCTTCTTTTTAATATTACCACTCAAATAAATTTAAACACTACAATTTGTTGTATGTACATATACATATATATGTACACACACAATTTTTTTTTGTAAAAACATATGGTGCGTTTTTAAGCATTCTATAAGCGGAGTTGCGTTAGCGCGTTGCGCTGCGCTTGCGTTTTAGCGTCTCGCTAATGGAGCCTTATGTGTCTCGGCCTTAAAATTTGGCCAATAGAATATTTATCGCTTATATGTATTTAAAATTTTGTGCGGCTTTTGGTGCTTATAAGCTAGAAATGCATTTATAAAAACTCGCTTATATGCATTGGCAATGCTTATAAAAAACTCGCTTATAAGATTCAGTGGTGCATATATAAAAAAACCTACAATGAGTAAATAAAACCCCAAATTTTTTTTTACGAAACTTTAATTTAAATTATTATTTTGTACACACAAGGAAAAATCGAGTAATAAAAAGTAAATTAAATAAAAACTTATGTTACATTCAGTCTTTCTGGCAATTATATACATTTCAAAAATAGTTTAAAACATAAATTTGAGCTTATAAATAAATAAAATTTGAATACAATTGAGTATAGCTCTGTTCATTTACTTTTCTATCACTTTCCATCAACTAGAGAGTAAAAAGAAATTTCTCTCAATAATAACAAAAAGTAAATGAACACTTTTCCATCCAAAATTATCAACTTAAAATAGTGATGTGTTATGTAGGTATACGCGAGTATTAAGTATTTACTCCAATATATTAGTATGAAAATAATACAATTTTAATTATATATTTGTTTCTTTTCAACGAAATTAATAAATAACTACTTTTACATGTAACAGTCGTACAAGAACATATCAAATAATAAAAATTTATCTACATAAACTTACTTACACTCCCAAAACATATAATTTTTGTTATAAGAACATATAAATCACAGACACAAGTATATTCTCTAGAATTTTGAACTATTTCAATGAAAGAAATATTCATATAAGAATATTTCTCGATCTTAGCCGATTATGTTATCTTGGTATTGATTTCACTATGGTTTTGTGTCAAATCCCAGTGCCTACATTCTAACGAGATCTCGTTGCACCATCGAAACGTTCTTTGAAACGCAGAATAAGTTAAAATATATAACATTATTTTATACACTTTTGTTAGATTTGGATAATAACCAACATATTGTTCTATGTATCGTCCTACACCAATAATTATCATAAAGATAATTTCGTCTTAATGTGGAAACTTCTCAAACTGCAGAATGCAGTCCCTCTGTAGAGCCAAAAATATGTTTTGACCAAGCTTACATTATATATAATATTTAGTTTTTTAAAAATCATTTTTTCATATGCAAACAATTAAGTTTTGCTACTTAATTCATTTCCTTTATACGTAATATTTGGTTACTGCTGATTCTAAGCTTAAGAAAAATAGTCATTAACATATTTAATAGCTTTAAATACTTGCAATTATTTAACATTTCTCAAATTTTCCAAAATATTTTAATTTTTAGCTCCTTTTTGAAAACTTGATATTTAAATGTAACACAAAACAGCTGATTGGATAATTATTGAAAGTAAAAATTTTACTATCAAGAATTTTCAACAATTTTCTAGTCTCTCAGTCTTTTGCTCTCTTTTGTGGCTCTCTCGTTGATAGTTTTTCGAGTTAATGAACACTTTTCTGTCAATAATTGTTAACAATTTTCAGTAAATGAACAGAGCTTATATAATATTTTCACCGCAGGTTCACATATAGATGCATCATGAAAGTATTAAATTGAGATGGAATTTTTGTTTGCGGACGAAAAATTACTGCACAAATTTATAATTTTTGGAATACGTACCTTGCATATGTGAGTAGATATTTAACACATTTAAAAAAATTTACATAATTTTAGGTATATAAAAGCGAGAAATGCATATAAACGAAATGCAAATACCAAAAATAATTAATATATTTTACATACGAATAGAAATTTTTTCATGTTGGGATGCATATAAACGTTAAATTCAAATAACCGACGTGTATATAAGCGATAAATACTGTATATATGCATATATCATACTGCTGTTGATGTTGCGCAGAGAACTAGAATCAAATATTATTATTAAAATAACTCAAAGTGTTCCAACATAACAACATTATACCTTAAAGAAGTAAGTGTACGTGCCATGCTGTTGCTGAGGTTGTGTAAAGAACGAAAGTTGAGCAAAAGACATTATAGAAGAATAAAACAAAAGTGCCTCAACACAGCGACAGTAGGGAGCAAAGAAATAAAAGTATACATACATACTTTGTTCTTGTATTATATTAGGGAAGATACATTCAAAGTGAATGTAATAGATTGAAATCTTGATAATAGAGAGAACAATGATATCGATATTAAAATAGTAATAATAATAGTAATATAGATAGATATATTATATAACATAATGTTGTACTGCTACACATTCCCCCTCTAGCTCAGAAATCGTCCCGATGATGAGACAGCTAATATCCCAGTCTTTCAGGCTGTTTTCTCTCACGTTGCGATCTTCTAATGACCGGCTGATTGTTAGGTTTTTCGCTGTATACTCGCAGGTTGTGGCATTGTCTGCTGATGAACTATCTTTTTGCATGTTTTCACAATTAAAAGTTCCATCCATTCTGTTCTTCTTGTGAATCGATGAATCATTACTTGCTGTATTGAACGTTCACGCGTTGCTGGTTGTATTAATCAATGACCTTTTATCAGTAGTAGCCGTTGAGTTGTTGTTCCTTGACTTGTTGCTTCTTTCATCAATCACAGTTGTTGTATGTACGACTGTTTTCTAGCCTTAGCTATTGAATTGCTGTGTGTTGTTTCCAACGTTGCATCAATTGATGACTTTTTGTTATTTGTGGCAGCCCCCGAACTGTTGTCTACAAGGTTCTTAGGGCGTCGTCTACGTCTTATAAGATAAACATTTTTTTAGAGATAACGCTATATAGCATTAAATCCGCTGCGTGATATGTTGCCAACAGAATGTTACGATTAGTAATTTCTGCAACTGTGTAACAATATATGGGCTATCTCTGCGTGGCACAAATTTTGTTGTCACATTGGTATCTTTATTACTCAAAATGAGTGTTGATATTAGAACTCTATCACCAATTGCAATATTTTGCTGTGGTTTGCGTTTCGAATCGGTATACTGTTTAGTTTTGTCTTTCATATTTTCTTCCGTTTCCTATGCCAGTTTCAAAGTATCTGCAAGGCGGAGTAGATTAGGAGTTATTTGAAGTATAAAGTTTTCAGCATTCACTATTGCTTTCAAATCATTTTCGATCTCAACGGGGAATCTAAGCTTACGACTAAAGGTCAGATAGGCGGCAGAATAACCGATTGATGGACATTTAGCTGTGTTCATGGCAAATCTTATAGATGGTAGCTTCAGGTCCAAGATACTACTTGGCTCTTGGAAACACAAATGGAAAGTTGTACTTTCAGATCTCTGTTTTTCCGTTGGACTGGATTAGTTTCTGGATGATACACGGGTGTGAAAGGCTGTTGAATACCCAGGCAGTATGTTAACTTCTGCATTATCGCTGAAATAAGTTGGGTTCCATTATCAGAATGCAATCTGCGAGGAATTCCGTATCTCAAAAATATTTTATCAGCTAAAACACGTGCACAACTTTTGTCTGAGGTGACTCTTAGCAGGAAAAGTTATGTCCAGCGGCTACACAAGTCCTCGGCAACCAATATCCATTGATATCCTTGTGTGGTAATTGGTAAAGGGACGTAGAAGTCAATTGATAAAATTTCAAATCTGCGGCTACTGCATACAGTCTGAAAAAACCGGCAGGTTTCATATTTATTGGTTTATAGCGTTGACGTTCAATACGTGATTTGACGTTTTATGTGATTTCAGCTCTAATTTTTGGCCAATAGAAATGGAGAGTTATACGATTGATCATCCTGTCGATACCATAATGTCCAGCCGTCTGAATAATTAAAAAGGATCCTTAATAATTAAAAAGGATCATACTACGAATAGTTTGTGGTACTACCAGTTGTCCGATTTCTGACTCTTCAGATAAGAAAAATCTATACAAGACCTTATCTAGCATCATGTATCCAAGAATATATAATTGGTTTTATCTCCGGATGTTCCATTTGAGCCTTTGTAAAATCATCGGCTCCCTTCCGAGGAAAATCTATGTATATTACCAAACACTCACACTTGCTATCGGTATATGCTTCAATTTGACATGGTGGTCTTGAAAGCGTATCTGCTGCTGCATTTTGACGTAAGTCTGTAATTGCAACACCTATCTTGTTTGGAGGTAGGTGGTGATATTAATAACTTCTTCATTGAGTTGAACGCATCTTGTTCTTTGTCAGTCCACCTGTAAACTGCATTTTTCTTGGTCAATACTTTCGGATATCTGGGGTTTTGTCGCCTCAGTTGTTATGTCCTACATACTTTAGTTCAGGTTTACAAAAATGGCATATCCCTCTATTAATGTCTAAGGTAAACTGCTTCAGTCTCTTAAACGTTTTCTTCACATCCTCAATAAGTGTTTCAAAATCTTCTGATAATATCATCAAGATATTTCAGTATTACAATACGCGGTAGACCAGTTCTAAATTTATCAATTAACCTCTGAAAGGTAGCAGGTGCGTTATTCGACCCAAATGGCATTCGATTGAATACGAATAATCCGAACGGAGTTGTGAAAGCTGTTTTCTTCTTGTCTCTATCAGCTATTTTTATTTGTCAATAACGAGAACTTAGGTCTATGGTCGACATATATATAGCTTTGTTTTAGCCGAATGCAAAAGATCGTCAATTCTATGAATGAATATGTGTCAGTAGTAGTGATAGCATTTAAAAGGTGATAATTCACACATACTCTGACTTAGGTACCAAGACCACTGGAAATTCTCATGGTGATTCTACCTCGTCGATTATACCTTTTTTCAGCATATTATCAATTTCCTGCTTTAAAAGTATTTTCATCTTGGGAGAAATTCTGTATGGCGCAGTTGATATCGGATCCTATGAGCCTCTCTTTATATGAAAATCCACATGAGGAATCGCATCTTCTATGTCATTGAATAGATCAGCTTTAGATCGCAATAACTCATTAAAAATCGTCTTATCGTTTGCTGATAAAGTAGATCCCTCGTTGGGTTGCAATTGTATATTGAATGAATTAACCTTTATGTCTACAACCACCTACCTTGGTAAGTTTATAATTTTCCGTTCAATATATTTTCGCTATCTGATAAGGTATCGACTTGAAAATTTTAATATGTGCCTAAAATATGGTTTTTCAACATCTAAAGAAATAATTAAAAAAAATTTTTTTTTTGGAAAAAATTTACACGAAGTTTTTAAGATTTACCCCTTAAACATACATCCGACATACCCGGGTAAGCAAAGAACAATTCAAAAACTTTTTTGATTCAAAGTCCAAAAAAATGTACATAATTATTTTAATGTTTAATTTAAACCAATTCAAGCTTTATTTTACCTTTTTAATATTAATAAAAATTACACACGTAAATAAACCTTTATGAAATATTATTCGTAAATAAAAGTATTTTAGAATCAGTTTGTGTGTATGTACATTGTACATACATTTATACGTATAAATAATTATATTGTTTTTTTGTATCGATTTTTTTTTCTACTTTGCACATAGATGACAAAAAGTTACATCCTCCGAATGCTGAACACAAACTGGTTTTTTACATTCCTTGCAGGATTTTCTTGTTGATCTCCTCTTTTCACACATGTAGCAATTTCCTTTGTGCTTTTTTCTGCCAGAAGCGTCGCGTTCTTCTTGAACACGTTCTGGTTCAGTAGCATTATATGACTTTACTGTTTGGCCCAACATGCATTCCATTCCACTGCGAGATGAAAAATGTCTCATAATTTGATGATTTTCTGAGCGGATCTGAATTGCGTTCATAGCTAACTGTGTACTTAAATTTTGAAGAAACAGTCTTCTTCGGCTCGTTGAGGATTTAAGGCTGGGATTATTCTCCATATAGATGACAAAAGCTGCAAATGCAGCCACGTCAATAATATTATAAAAAAACGCTAAGGGCCATCTATTTGTTCTCCTCTTTGTCGTATATTCGCCCAGACATTTATCCATGTTGTCAACTCCACCTTTGCTTTTATTATAATCCAGTATCATTACTGGCTTCTTTTTTTCACCTCCAACCTCGGTATTATAATGAGATGTAGATAGTAGCACAACCGATTTGTTTTTTTTCGGGATATATGAGCACATACTAATGTTGTTGCTAAATCCAAAGACTGAAGATTCTACTTCTCTTCCTCGGGGATTAGAAAATTCAACCGGAACAAATGTTCGTCTTTTGTTCACGGTGCCCAAGATAGACAAGTTATAGTCCAACATCAAAGAAGAGGCCAAATTGTAACTTGTAAAAAAGTTGTCACAGACGATGTTTCGTCCACTTCCACGAAAACGGTTGCAACACAAATCTTTGACTACTCGTTCACCTTGATTTTTTTTCCCTTTCTCCAGAAGGCGCCAAGCCAGTATATATCTGTCCACAGAGTGGATAAGATGTAAGAGAATCACAAACCCACCAAACCTTTATCCCATATTTCGCAGGTTTTGAAGGAATATACTGAGTGAATCCTGTGCCACCACGAAAGGGATAAAGTTGCTCATCAACAGTTATGTTGGTTCCTGCCACATAGTTGTTCTGTAGGTTTCTATTCAGCATCAGAAATATGTCAGATATGGCTGCTGCTTTATCACTTTCTTTACGGTGCTGGCGTGTACCACCATTATCAAATCTGATATAACGGCTTATAGACCAAAAACGTTGAAGCCCCATCGAAGCGCGATATAAAGGATGGGAATTAGTTTTCCATAAATCAGTTGTATGGACAAAATTAGAATGTGTCACTCCAGCCATCAAAAGTATTCCAAGATAGGCATCAAACTCTGAAGTTGAAAGAGGTTTCCAAGCACGCGTTGGTGTTTTGGGGTTTTCTTTTTGCCTTTGTTCGTAACACTGCTTTGCTTTTCTATTTGTTTCTCGAATTACTATATCACATATTTCTTCAGACATTATTAATTTGAACGTTTTTATAATACTTATATTTGCTGATTTAGAAGTTGACCCAGTATTTGAAGATCGGAGAATATTATGTGACAAAATCCTACGTAGTTCAGGTGGTTGACTCGACCAAATTGTGCCGTCTCTTGCTGTATAATTTAATGCAGAAGATTCCACTGGATCACTACACTCTGCTTCCGAATCCGTCTCATCAGCAGGTGTATATTCTGGTAACTGTAATTCCTCAATATCTGAATCATCAATTGTTGAATTATTCCCGTCGCCATCTTCATCTGCTAATATATGTCCAAATATTTCTTGTTCATCTTCACTATCAGTTTCCAACATTTCTTCTAATATTCGATTTATGTATTGCTCTCTTTTTTCGTGGCTAAGCCCTTGTAATTGGCGTGGAGTTAACCATTCACCATCAGCCATTATACAAATTACTGTTTTTAATCCACAAGTTATTAAAAACTTAAAAATACATGTTTATATACTTTGTGCACATATGTATGTGTGTATGTCAAACTTACCTTTATTAATTAATAAATAAATGTATGAATCAATTTATTGGGATTTTTATCAAATCAAAACGTTTTTGTGTTGCTGCAATCACACCTCACATTACAAGTGCAAATAGAAACTAATTTGATTTGCTAACAAATTGTCTTTACGATGCTGTGTACACTCTCCCTTATAGTTTAAACATATGAGCTAAGATAAACAATGGGAATCCCCTTTTTAAAAGCTTACAGAAATACGTAGTCACCTAGTTATAAACGACGACGTGTTTTTTCATAATAACGGATGCAAATCATTCAATTTGATGAAAAAAAACAAAAAATAGTGGTTTCATCTGAACAAATTCTCTTGCAAAGTGTACGACTTACCCGGGTATGATGGTTGTATGTTTAACGGAAATTTTTTGGTTGTAGACATAAGGGTTAAGTTCAATTGGCGTTAGTGTTTCCAAAAATCTTCCTTATACCACCCGGTGAGTATTCCTTTCTACCTTTTTGAAACCATGACAAAAATTCTCTAACTTCATTTGGCATAACGTTTTCTAAAGCAGATATAGATTTCACAACCTATGGTTAGCTCATCCTGAATTCAAAAAATTTGGATAGATTATCCTTAAAATGACATGAGAGCTGAGCTAGATCTAACACGATGACGTTCTCCTCCAAGAAACCAATGCCAATCAAGGTTCTATTATAAGTAGCTTTTGGTAGGTATATTAATTTAATTCTTTTGTAACGGTCACCAACAAGAGTCGCGACTGTTGTGGAGTTGACAACTTCGCTCTTTTAACTGCCATCAGCCAATACAATTCCTGACTGAACTTTTGTAAATGAAAAGCCATTTCCACCAGATTTTGAAATCCCGCAACACTGGTTCTGGAAGCAGTGTCAAAATAAGCTTCTTTATTCAATCCGACGATATATATCTCCACAACAGGAATATTTCGTCCAACTAGAGGAGTTTGAAATGAATTAAAATGAAGTTTTTCTACTCCAACATTTACATTTTTCTGGTTACAAGAGGGGCAATTCTAGTAACAGCTAGTCTTAAGTTCTTTCACCTCTTTGTGTTTTTCGGTTTTAATTTTCTACCAAGTTGTTCTTCTTTCTGCAGAATGTACATCGTAACACCGAGTTCTGTTGGTTCTCAGGAGGTCTTCTTTCCTCTACCCTTTCTTGTTTATTTTCAACAATCATCTGTTTTATTTCTCTGGCCCTACATAAATGCTCTTGGAATTTAGAAATACTATCTCGGGATATTCTTTCTCTTATTTGAATATTTAATTGGCCAAACAACATATTAGGCATTGAGTTTTCGGTTAGTCTTTCAGATAGTTGAGCAAATAACCTCCGTTTTCTGCACATGAACTTGTCTGTAGACTCAAATGCTTTTTTTTCTTCTGATAAACGTAGAAGTTCAACCGTATCATCAAGAGTTTTAGCCTCGTCTATGGACTCCTTGCCCCTACGTAGAGGCAAACTGACGCGTGCATAACGATCAGAAATATGTTCGGCCTGTAAACGAGTATTGTGGCCAGAAAATCTTCAACTTGTGTGGAATTTCTCTCACCACTGAAACGTGAGGTGTAACCGCTAAATGTAGATTTTACATATTGCTATGCAGTTAAGCCACTTAAACGCTGCCTGAGTTGAACCTCAGTCAAGACCATATAAACTGGTGTCTGTGATTGATTTAAGTTTGATGAAGCTACCTTGTATAGGATCGACTCCTGCGCTCTCTTGAATTGTTTCAAATACATCATCCTGTATAGAACGTATATTGCCATATTTCCAATTAACAAATATGGGAATTACGGTTTTAAACTAAAATATGAAAGCAACGTAGAAAATATGTGTTCACAGCCAACAGCAAAACTCCGCAACAATAACAACTACCTTCGCAGCCAGGAAAAAGAAAAACAACATACCGTTAAACAACGACAAAAACAATATTCGTAGCAGGTACATTTGAACAACAACGACTAGCAACAATCATATTTAAAGAATTTTTCTCTCGATTCTCGTCAAGAATATATTATAAATATCAGTAACAAAACTTGATCTTACTTCGGGCTTAGGGTCTTGGCTTTAAAAAAAATTCCTTTATTGGGTTGGACCACAAGCTATTGGTCTCGTGTATGTGACTTTAGGTTGGGCGTAAGTTGTAGGAAGTCGGAGTTTATGCTTCTCCCTAAGATTTTATTATTTTATTTAATTAACAGTGTGATACTTAACTAAATTAACAGTGTGATACTTAACTAAACCCAGACCAGACGATGTACGTCCAAATTGGGAAATACTTGCTTATTATGTTATGAACAAAGAGACAAATCGGACTAAAAAGCTTAAAAATGTTCACTTTGCTTGTATTCGTTTTTAAATAAGTGGAGTAGTTCATAAACGAATGAATTTTATTTTCATAAAAATGCTCTTACATACTAGCTATTAAACAAGTATATATATATATATATATATATATATATATATATATTAATTAATATTTAAAGTTGATTGTTTCCACATGAGTGAAGATCTAATAATGATTTACATACTAAAGACAAAGACAACAAATTAAAAGAAACAAATCAACTGTACGTTATAACTCATATAAACACAGTTTGATAATATACATATGTATATGTCATATTGCTGTTGATATTGCGTAGATAACCAGAATCAAATATTCACTCTTATTCTGTTTGACAATAGCAATAGAAAACAACGCTGTTTTTTATCATTTGTTGCAAACCTGTATTCTATTTGGCGGCATTGCCATTTATCGATGACTTCTAACATAGGTTTGGTATTTTGTAAGCAAAATTGACGTTGATGTTGTCTCTAATTGCCATCGAGTTTCTCGTCGCCATTTTTGGTGTTGTCTTGCGTTGCTTTCTGTTGTGTTTTAAAACTTTGAAAAATTCAACCTTACAGTTCTTTTTTTTTTTCTTTGTTTTTGGTATGTTTTTAAATATTTGTGTTGACTTTTTAGTTTAAATAAAATAATGGAAAAAATTAAAATAACAAATAAATGCCAATTCGAGAAGCTTGTCAAAGAACTTGAAAATCAGCCATCACTAGCGAGAGGATTTCGCTGGGGCATTGCCCCTAATAATATAAGGAAGAGTGGGAGAGTATTGCTACTGTGCTCAATTCGCTTGGTCCACCAATTAGAACTGGCGACGGATGGCAAAAAGTAAGGTAAATTGTTTGTTTTAAAAATATGTTGTCTAACGAAATTATTGTTATAGATTTGGCGAGACTTAAAGTTCGAAGTCAGAAGGAAAATGGCGACAAGCAGAGCAGAGTGTAAAGCTGCTGGAGGTGGTATATTTAAGCAGGTAATACTGAGCCCCTTAGAGGAAGTGGCTAGTCTGCTGCAGTTTGAAAAACTTATAAATCCTGAGGATATGGTTCAGGGAGTTCCAGATACTGATGTCAGTGTTGAGTTTCACATTTTGGAATCAATGCAATTGGTAAGACATATATTTTCAATAGGCGCATTAATATTTTACTGTTAACAGGAAAGTGTACCTTCCATCAGCGTCAATGCTGCTGCAGTATCAACAACATCTGTGCCATCAACAGCAACAGCTTCTGAGCCATCAAAAATTAACAGCTTCTGCGCTATCAACAGCTTCTGAGCCATCAAAATCTTGTTTAAGAAACAAGACTAGTTCAGCGAGAAAAAAAAATTCCACCAACCGCGATGAACTGTTTGAAAGGTATACTAGTGACCAAGTCAAGGGGAAGTTAGGGATGTTGACGCCAAAAGGTTAAAATTAGACTTGGAGAGAAGCAAACGGGAGGAACGGCACTTAGCCAATAGAAAATCAAAAGAATTGAGCTATCAATTAAAAAAAAGGAGCTTCAATTATTAAATAGCTCAAGTTTATGAAATGTATTTCTTTTTTATTTTTTGTTATGCAATTATTTTTTTGTATTTTGTTAATTGGATCTTTTATTATATTTTGTTAATTAGTATTATTTTAATACATTTTTATGAAATGATTTATTTTTTGTTAATCAGAATTTTTGTATTTTTTTATAAATTTTTGTGCCTTATATACATAAGTATTACATAAATATATAACACAGCTCAACACGATTTCTAAAGCCCGTGATTTTCTAGTCAATTTGTACATATGATACTGAGCTCCAATGCCTACAAATTACTTTTAAAAAAAATTATAGACATTGATGCTCAGTACCAAGTATATAGAAATTGACTGCGAAAACTTAGACCTCAGAAAAAATTAAATTTTTTGGTCTGTATAATTTATTACTTTTAGATTAAAAAAATAGATAGATGTTATTTCTGTGATACAAAACTTTTAAGTTAAAATAATTTAATAAAAGTGAATTGAAAAGACTGATTTAAGACTATTGGAAACTGTTTTTTATTTCTTCTCTTCTTGGATAGGCCTCAGTACTTTATATACTTTCAAGACCATCATTGCCTTCCACGTCGTTTGATGAATTTTCCGTTTCTTCATTTGTCATATCCAATCCATATTCAACACAAATGTTGTGAAGTGTAGCACAAATATTTACAATTTTAATAGCTCTTGCTGGTCTGTAGTGAAGTTGACACGCAACGAGAAGGCATAGGTGTTTTTTAATACACCTATGGTTCTTTATTACATTTCGCGCCTTAGCGTGTTTGGAATTGTATATAGCCTCTGCACTTCCTTCACAAGCCGACCGGTATTGCGTCATCAAATAAGGCTCTATAGGATAGCCAGCATCACTTGATCAAAAAAAGTTAAATTAATATACATACATACATATATCTAACATCTAAATTAATGTTATAATTATGATCATTTGCGTCATAGAGTGTTTTCAAAATTCTTTTTTCATAACTCATGTTTAAAATTAACGAATCATGTCTAGAGCCTGGATATCGTGCGTCCAAAAATGGAATCCGCATTTTGTCATCACAAATCTATGTTAACATAACATAGTTATACATTAATATAAAGAAAAAGAAAAAAAACACAAACTTACTATCATAGCATTTAAGCTAAAATATCCTTTGGGGTTGAAGTATAGATGCTGCTCTTCTTTTTTTGGAGCTAAAATTTTGATGTATGTTCCGTGCACTCACCCAACCACACCTGGATATTGGGTTTTTTCTGAAAAAATGTAACTTAGCTTAATTTTTTTCCGCATCCGTCATATAAAACTTTATCCATTGTGAACAAACTTCCCTCTCCATGACAACCAGAACCTCAGACAAAATTTTTGATACGACTGGCTGTGACAGTTCCAGGTTGAAATAATTTCCAACACTGAGCTGGTACGACCCCTGAGCCAAAAATCGCAATGTCGCTGCCAATTTTATAGTATTTGGATCATATGTTGACCTCGTCCCTTTTTATGAATGAGGCTCCATTATTTGAAGGACAGGTTTGAAAGATGGTTTATTTAACCAAAAATAATTTTCAAATCTTAAATATGGTAAAAAATCCATTTCTTGGGAAATTATTGTTTCAAATATGTTACTTACTTCCTAAACTCAAAGTGTTTCAACACAACAACATTATGCCTTAAAGCAGTAAGTGTACATGCCATGCAGTTGCTGAGGTGGTGTAAAGAAAGAGAGTTGAGCAAAAGACACAATACCAAAATAACGCAAAAAAGCCTCAACACATTTGTCCTATATAATATTAGCGAAGATACAATCATTCAAGTTGAATGTAATATAATTATATCTAAAAATTAAAATCGTAATATAGATTGATATATTATATAATTTTGTACTGCTACCATATATATATATATATATATATATATATATATATATATACATATATATATATATATACAACTTAGCTTTTCCCCATGGGGTTACTATTCGGCTGGTTCCTCTTCATCCGGCGCTGCAACAAGATGTTCCCTCGATTGATGCGTGGCGATGTTAGTGGTTTTCTTTCCTTTATTTAAGGTGATATTTTATGTATGTCTCTTTTCGGGTTAGCTTTTCTCTTAATTAATATTATTACCATTTTTTATTATCTTTGTTTAAAGTGATTTTGTTTTTTGTTATTTGTTTTCTGTTAATCTTTTGAACTCTTATTTATCTTCTTTTTCTGATAAATAGTATTGAATACAGATTTTCTTTGAATCACGACAAATTTCTACACCATTTTATGACAAATTTCAATCACATTTTTTCACTATAAAAATTTTTTCTTTTCAACTTTTTCTTTTTATTATATTATTGGGGACGAGAATTGTAACGGCTCTTGATTTGGGCCACGAGCGTAGAAAGTTCATTATAAGTAAAAGTTCGATCCCTCATTATTCTGCGACTTCCGAAATGGGATGGAGCTCGGGGAATAAAATGCAACTTAGTACCCTTGTTGGCCAAGGTTTCACCCAAGTGTTCTGGGAAGGAAGCTTTATTGCGTTGGTATATAATCTGTGAATCCTTATTGGCTCCCACAAAATTGGTACCACAATCCGTATATAAATCGATACACACACTTCTGCGCGATGTAAACTGACGGAATGCTGCCAGGTGGGAGTTAACTTTGCGGCTGCTTACGGCTTCCAGATGTATCGCCTTTGTACACTACAAATAAACAGGCAGATGTAGCCTTTAGTTGTTTTTGCACTAAGTAATATTGGTTGCTTGATGCTTATAGGGCCAGCATAGTAGAGTTGTGCTCTTTAGCTCAGTGAGCTGTGCGCTCATTTTAGCTCAGCTCAGTTTAGAAACACATAAATCAAAGAGTATGCATACCCAGAATACCCAAAAGTGACAGTTCAATTAGGGCCGCATTACATATATATATATATATATATATATATATATATATATATATATATATATACATAAATATGTATATATATATATATATATATATATATATATACATAAATATGTATATATATATATATATATATATATATATATATATTGTTCTAAGCTTATGCCCAATAACTCAGTGGCTATTTAAATGTCGATTTAGTTAATTTTGTTGAATATTTAAAGTCTTTTTAAATACGCTTTCAGTTTTACAGTCAGACTTAAATACTTCAATTAACTTATACGAAAAATGTGGTATCACCATGAAATGTGTAAACAAAAATTGCCATTGTTCAGAAAACATGTGTTTTGCTTATGATTCAAAGTATTTCAAGTGTTGTGCAAGAAATTATTTAAAGTTTTTCAATTGTGTTAAGAGTCCATTTGTACAATATTGATTTTCGACTTTATTGATAATTAACTTTATTTACGCAACTTTTTAAAATTCTTTTAGCAAATTTTTCTCAATAACACAATGTTTTCTTATTGCTAAAAGAGAAAAAAAGTCAAAGTCATATGTTTCTGTGCTCGATTTAAATAACATAAATGTCCAATGAGGGGCAAAACGAAATTTAAATGAGATTTAAAGTTAAATACCATATAAATAACCACTGATTTATTGGGGATTAGAGGTAGATTCTTTAGAAATGCCATCACAACATATTTGCATTCGTCCGGCAGCATATTAAGAAACTGTGACATCATTACAAATATGGCAATAGAATTAATAAAAACGCTCAGCTCTGAAACAAAAGCGCTCAGAAACAAAAGCACTCTGAAACAAAAAGCGCTCAGTACTGAGCTGAAATCATCTATTGTAGTGAGCACTTATTTCGCTCAGCTCACTGAATCGTTCAATTGAACTAGCTCATAGCTCAGTGACACAACTCTACAGCTTAGTCTAGTGGCTATGATTGAATGCACGAGCTGGCTGTACTTTTACCATTAGTAAATTTCCCATCAATTCCTGACACGTTTTAGCATGATATTTAAGAAAAATTATGCATTTTCGTTGAACAAGCTTAGCTAGATCGCCACCAGGTGGAATCCAATAACGTTGTGAAACGTAAGACTGCATCAGTTGTATACCATCATGCAAAGTTTTAATATGGGCCTCGGAAAATATTAATATAGAAAGAGGATTTTGTTTGGTTAATAATACAGGGTGTTTGGTGGGATACGAAATTGTTTCGCTTAATAAACCCTCTCCGACTCTAAGTATTCCCATTACTTCCAAAAATGGTTCTGGTTGACTTATTTCACTTTTGAAAGTAAAACCGAAAGTTTTAAGAAATCCAACCTCTCGTTCATCGTTTTCTAGTATTTTTATTTTTATATTAAAAATGTAGCGCAAAATTTATGACAATATGCGAACCAGATGAAATACAAGAGTATTTGGAAACTATCTCAGCAATAATGAAATCTGTTGGCATTGTTTTTGTTGTAATCACTGCTTTAGATACATGTTGTTAATTTAAGATTGCCTTTGGTAAAGTAGGCCACGAATCAGATGATGTTCTCAGCCGTGGAGGGCCTTGTCACCTAAAACGATGATTAACTAATTCGGGGGATGATTAACTAAAACGGGGGCTAATTTTCTAGATGCACAATTTGCAGGGTTATCACCAGATGGTACATACATATCTTCAGTCATCGAAGTCACTATTACTGTGAATTTGAGCAACTCTATTTGCCACATATACTTCTAATTTCGTAGATTTATTTTCCAGCCATGCTAGTACCATAGTGATGTCAGTGCAGTATATTATGCGACCTTCATTAAATTCGACGTTATTTTGAATCTTTGCAACTAATTTTGAGAGTAGATATACTGCACACAATTCTAATCGGGGAATTGTTTCACGTTTTAAGGGTACAACTTTTGTTTTTGCTGGCAAAAGGTTTATCAATACAATGTATTAAGTAAATGTTTTTAAACCGTTACGAAATTGAATCCATTCATGTTGTAAATCTTCTGACAATTCAACTTTCCCATCAAGTTTCCTTTTCCATAGTTTCTGAAACAGGATCTTATCAAGGATAGTGGTTGGTGCAAGCTAAGGGGTCAAATAATTTTGCCGCGTCTGAAAGCAAAATACTTTTAGTTACAGGATTTTTAAATGGAAAATTTATAGAAAAACAAAAAGAATCATTTATTGTATCCCACTTTGGGCTGATATATTTGAAGCGAATCTCTTTTTTCACGATCATCTTCAGGCACATTTTCCATAAGCTAGTACCAGTTAGAATTCCACTTCCTTCAGTGAAAGCCGCCTGCTTTTAGCAAAGAGCAAAGTTGGTCTTGAAAGTATAACGCTTCTGATAAAAAGTCAGCATCTGATATTACATCATCTACATACGTATCCGAAAAAAGAAACGTAGAAGCTTGTTCATAATTATTTTCTTCATCTTTTGAAAGTTGCTGTAGTACACGAATGGCTAAATAGAACGAAGATCTATAGGCAACATATATGGCGTTGTTTTAGCCGAATGCAAAAGATCGACAATTCTATGTAATGGGTTTGTGTCAGTAGTAGTGGTAGAATTTAAACGGTGATAGTTCACACATACTCTGACTGAAGCATTTTTCTTAGGTACTAAAACCACTGGAAATGCCCATGGTGATACTATCTCTTCGATTATTCAGCATATTATCAATATCCTGCTTTAAAAGTATTTTCATGTTCGGATAAAATCTGTATGGCGCAGTTGATATCGGATCCTGTGAGGCTGTCTTTATAGGATACTCCACATGCGGAATCGGATCTTCTATGTCATTGAATAGATCAGCTTCAGATTACAATAACTCATTCAAAATCATCTTCTCGTTTGCTGATAAAGTAAAGCCCTCATTACGTCGCAGTTCTATATTGAATGAAATAAGTTCAATTGGCTTCAATATTTCACCACAATAGTCATTCATTTTTAATATTTTTAGTGGTAGAAACAAATTCAGGCGTTTTGGGGATTCGTAATTCTCTGCGACAGAGTTCCCAAAACTCTTCCTTATACCACCCGGTGAGAATTCGTTTTTACCGTTTTAAAACCTCAACAAAAATTCTCTAGCTTGATTTGGCATAATTTTCTAAAGCAGATAAAGATTTCACAACCTGTGGTTGGCTCTTTCTGAATTCAAAAATTTTGGGTGGATGATCCTTAAAATGCCATGAGCTCTGAGCTAGATCTAGCATGATTACGTTCCCCTCAAAATAATCAAGGTTCTATTACAAGTAGCTTTTGTTAAGCGTATAAATATAATTCTTTTGTAACTGGTCACCAACAAGAGTCGCGACATTTGTAGAGTAGACAACTTCGCTCTTTTGACTGCAATCAGCCAATACAAAGAGGAAGGTTGGTCTTGTAAGTATAACGCTTCTGATAAAGAGTCAGCAACTGATATTACATCGTCTAAATACGTATCCGAAGGAAGAACCGTAGAGGCTTGTTAAAAATTATTTTCTTCATCTTTTGAAAATTGCTGTAGTACACGAATTGCTAAATAGGGCGCTGCTGTGGTTCCCTAAGTCACAGTACAAAGATTTTAAACACAGATTTTAGATACGTTGATTTGGCTGAACATTTTTTCTGTTAAACCAATATAATGTCTTCTACATCGATTAAATTAGTTGTCGTACTACTTTCTCTCAGCACCCCATGATGAGACAAAAATAGGCATTTTCTGGAGAAAATTCGGCCAACTTTACCATATTTTGCAGCGATATGTGTTCATCCATGAATTTCTTGTATTCAAGAGCAAAAAGGGGCTGTGTTTTGAAAGATGATATAAATTGCTTAAGTCTCTTTAAAGCATTATAATCCGTATGTGAAAAGCTTGGCAAGCAATCTTTTAAAGGGCAGGTAAACTATATACCGTCCACTTTTTCACATAAAGCATCTTCATTATTTTCAGGCTTACTATCGTTCAATTCTTCCTGTTCCCAAAATAAGCGAAGTTGATCATTCAGAGAGCAAACGTTTATAAAAAGTGTGGATATATCTACTGAAGAAGATCCTGAAGGACCTGATACCAACCAAGGCGAGTTTCTTGAAGTAGAAAGCTCTCCATATATTTTACCATTTTATTTAGGAGTAGACTTCATAGACTTCATTTCCTAAGAGTAAATAGATTTTTTCATTAACCATAAATTTAGGATCAGCGAGATGATATTCAGATCAGCACGATTCAGAGACACATATTTACTGGGAATGTAAGACGTTACTGAAGGTACAATAAATATAATAAATATCTTGAATTGGAGATATTTTTTCACTGTAAAAACTGGGTTTCCTCCAATATCAGCGACATCAACGTGATGTCGGTAAACGAAGTTTCTGTGTAAGATTATCTGATATACGAGTATGAGACATTTAAGACCATTGGTAAAAATCTTTGGTAGCATAAGTTGAAGTGTTTGCCCAGTAAGTGCCCAGGAGGCGTGCAAAATAAACCAACAAGCGGTAAGAATGTGTTGGTGTCGTTTAATCGCTGATTTTTCGGAGATGCCAAAAAAACTTTCCGTAATCAGCATTAGTGTTTTGACTTCGTAGCATTCGTATGCAAGCATGTCGTCATTGGATGATGATTTGTTTGGATTGACTGTGCAGTTTTGTTTAAATTTATTGTTTTACATCTGTTGTTTCTTTCGGGTATTGTTCTTTCAATACACTTACACAGAAAGAAAAACCTCGTACTAAATTCAAGTTTTTTTTACTTAACATTAGTACGATTCGTACTTAAAAATTTAAGTACGCATATTATTCATACGTACTCAAAATAAGCCGAAAATGGGATTATTTAAGAGAATCAATCCTAGAAATTCTTGAATAAAGTAATATATCCTAAATTAAGCAGAATTGAGTAAAAAATTTAGTTAAGCATCTACATATGTACATACATATGTACGTATTTATGTACACAAATGCATATGGTTGTATTTATCACAATATATATTAAACCTGTAGCAGTGCCCTAAAATGTAATATCAACTTCATATACATACATATGTATACGTATGTTTCATATATATCCCAGCAAACCACACTTTTAAAAATATATGTATTTTAAATTACATATGTACGTATGTAGATATGTAAGTATGTATACATATGTAAAAACTTTTGTTTATTGGGGGAATAAGGTTAGCAGAGCTCTTGTACATATGTATATACTTACTTGATATTAATATACATATGTACATATGTACATATACAGTCAATGCGGATGACTTCTGAATTTAAGTATTGCTCTGAAAAAGTTTTCACCAGCGTTACCGTTTTGATTATCTCTTTTCCTTATGCAGCAACTGTATACTTTTTTCGTATTTTCTTTTTTTCAATTCTTTAATTGCCAATATATGTATATGTTTTTAATTCATTAATTGCCAATATATTAGTGATGCCCAAAAAAATTTTTTTTGTGTATTAGTGAGTAAGAGAGCAACAAAAAATTGAGAGAATTTATTTATTTACAGCCAAATTTTAATGTTGGTAAGAGATTAAAAAATAGAAAAATTATTAATAGTAAAATAAAATTAAATTAAAATTATAGTAAACTAAAATTATAGTGAAATAATTCAATTTAATTTTTTTCATTTGAAATTAAAATACTGAATTATATTATAATATTAATCAAGCTTATGGTCGTTTTTTACTAAATTATATTTAGTCTAGTTTTTATTCGATATTTCGTTAACAGAAATTATACATAAGTATATAATCTCTATAAGAGTAAAAGATGTTAATATCATATAGTTGGGGTATTCACACTGTAGTCATAGAGTCATAAGTCATAAAATAATAGAACTTAAAATATGACAAGTGTGAACAACCCGTCATAAGACTGCCAGTATTTTATGACTTTTTTTATATGCAGCCCAACAACAACTTTTTTAAACCAGTCTAAAATTTTATGACAATGACAATATGACTAAATACCACAAAGTGTGAATCCCCCAAATATATGTTATATTACACATAAGTTTTATTTAACAAAAATAAAACAAAAACAACTTAATAGTATAAGTCATTATAAAAAATCAAAAAATTTTCGCGAAAAAGAAAAGATTGCAATTATGAATCTTATATAAACGATTCTAATTTAATACTTTTGTGACAGTTTCTAATTAACAAAATATTCTTTAATTGTTCAGAATTCATTCTATTACGTTGCTTAGAGCAAATGAATTTCATATCTGAAAAGATTTGTTCGCAAATATATGTTGAAGGAGTGTAAGACAAGCACCTCAAAGAATTCTTTTTCAGTTCAGGAAAATCGATATCCAAGTTTTTCCAGAACTCTAACATCTCATACTTTTCAGGAGCTTCTATTTCGCTTCGAAGAATTATAAGTTCGGATTGAATTTTGAAATCGTAGTTCAAAATATCACAAGTAAATGGCCTTTGAAAAAGATCAAGATGCGTTTGCATCATCTCAAAGTCTTTAAATCTATCCTGGAAGTTATGAAAAAGTGTTTCAAATAAAAATACCAAGTGGTTATAATATTTAATATTATTTGTATTTTTCAAAATAATTGAAGTTTTAGGAAAATTTGAAAAATTGTTCAATTGAATTTCGCATAAAAGAAGAAATAGCTTTGTTTTAAAATTAAAAAGAATTTTGAATAAATCAAATAAAACTTTGATCCTTTCCTTGAAGAGCTAAAAAAAATCATTTAAACAAGCAGTTGTGTCGGCCAAAAACGCTAAATCTAAAATAAAATGTATGTCTTTAAATGACTGACATTCTTCTAAATCTTCCAACTCTAAAAACTCTGCCACTTCTTCCCTTAGGTCAAATAACCTGTTTAGGCAAAAGCCACGGCTAAGCCACCGAACTTCTGTAAACATGTGTAGATCGTGGAAAGGAGCATTTTTAGTTTTTAGAAATTCGACAAATTTCCTATGGGTAAGTGAGTGGTGGCCCCCACGTATTTTATTTATAACTTGCTCTGCAGTCTTCATAGCAGGACACTCGGACATAAATTTCGATGCAAGAGCTGCTTGGTGTATAACGCAATGGAAATTTTTAACATCAAAACCATGTTTTTTAATTTGACCCACGAGACCTTCACGTCTTCCAGTCATTACATTTGCTCCATCCGTGCAAACGCCTGCAAATTTTTCAGGGTCAGCAACAGAAAAAAGCTTATCACTCACGACATCAAACAATAATTTCCCTGTAACGCTTCCATAGAAGGTTTCAAGGGTAAACATTGTTTCAAAAACATAATAGTTTGCATTAACACATCTTATGCAAACAACAAGCTGGCTAAGGTAGTTGATGTCTGTGCTTTCATCTAAGCAAATTGAAAAAAAATCACAATTTTTTAATTTTTCTCTTATTGCATATTCTACAGATGCTCCTAATTGATTGCTACGCCGAGTTACGCTATTACGGGACAAGGGGATAGATTCCATAACAGAAAAATTAAAATTCAACTTTTTCAAAACTTTTATCGAAATTTCCTTAACAAACTTCCCATCAGAAAATGGTCTACCATGTCTAACAATATCAAGGCTTATGAGTCCCGATAACTCAGTTTTTAATTTCTTATCGTAAAATTTTGGTTCATTGTTTTCAACCTCAAGCATCCATCCTTTAATTTTTTCCAAATAAAGGGTTTTGTACTTCCTATAAAGCTTTTTTCTATCGCTATTATTAAATTTATTCATTTCAATATGAAAACAATCAAAATGCCTTTTTAAAACATTAGGTCAATTTGACTTAAATGTTTGATAACATAACAAACATTCAACATTACCAAAAGCATTTGTTATCATAAAATATTCTTCGTGCGTCATAGTAAATTTCATTTAGTTCATATAGTAACAAGAAATAAACAGCCGTTACGCATGCTTGTTCATTGAGAACTAAATGAAACAGCATTGAATGGCCACGCGACATTTTTTGAGTGTGAACCTGAAAAAAAACAACAAAGCATTCGCTAAACATGTACACTTGTTGACTTCTCATTAACGACAAATGAAAGAGCATAAGAATATGTGTGAGTTCTCTCTAAACAATTGTTTCATGAGCTAGGCATCCCTGCAATATATGTATAATAATGCCGCATATTATATATTTGGAATGAGGGACTAATGTGTGGTTTTATTTCGAATAGTAGTTTCCAGATATACAATATAAATAATAAACTTGAATAAATATTTTGGTCTACTATGTAAAGGAAGAAAAATAAAATCTACATGTAGCAAAAAGAAAAGGAACATTGACTAAAAGTAAAAAGACGGTAACACTTCATTGAATACAATTTGCAAACACAGTTAGTTTTCCGCTATTTTTAGTTGAATATTAATTTGAGTGATGATAACTATTCTAATGTGAAACACGCTAACCGAACATTAAAAGTACAAACCGCCATAGTAAATATGCTTTTTCAAAATCCCATCCCATGTGTTTATAATTAACATATTTGGAATTTCTAAATATTATTTTTACCACACCAAACTAATAGAATAAATTTGTATGTACATACACATGATAAAAAAATCTATAGCCCTTGATATGAGCTGAACAAGCTATTAGCACCGGCAGCCATGCGCCTCTAAATTTCACTGCTAGTCCTTTTAGTTTAAAACTTTTCTGTTTGAAGCGCAAAACACTTTGTTAAGAATGTCATAATATATTAGACAATTGTGACAAAATTACCTAATAGAAGACCACACAAGAAATTGCAAAGATAATTAAATATTCTTCTTTTATCAATGTGTTAATTTTATGAACCTTGTCAATACATACATACATATATTGTTTTACACCGTAAAATCTACAACAAATATATACATATATGCATATGCATGTATGTAACAAACTTAAACAAAACAACTTAAATTTAACTAGGAAAGGGTTACATTGGCATCACTGATTTGAGAAAAACTTCATTCATATATAAAAAAAAATTTCATAATTTCTAAGCAAGCATTTGTATTTGATCATTTTGTGGAAAGCGTTTTTCAGATCTGTTGTGTTAAAAAAGTAAAAACATTAAATATGTGATTGTGAGGAAGATGCACAGGACGACATTCGTTTGCTCCAGCTTTCGAAGGAATGGAATATAGAAGCTGTACATGAATATTTAGAGGGTAAGTACAAGAGAAAGTAAATAACAGTTCGTATAATATAATTATTATGTATTAAGTAAATATCTTATTTTCGTATATCTGTAGCAGCACAGGTAACATATAACTGCTTACAGTATATTCAACAAGATGATATAAAAGAAGCAATACCACCTCTAGGTCTTCGAATGGAATTCCGGGAAAAAATTTTTAAATGGAAAAAGCTACAGGTAGTTACAAAGATATCCATACACAAAATATATGGAAGCAATAATTGATATGATTTTACATATGTACATATACAAAAATCTTTAGTTTGGAATCGATGATGACACAGTCTCTGTCAAATCAAAAGGTGATACCTGGCTAATAGATGGAGATGACTTTAAGGGAAAATGCGTTTTAAATAAGGTAAAATCGACATCGTATTATATATGTATATTATATTTATTACAATTATATGTTTTTATTATGAATACTAGCGTTTGGAAGTCATATTAATGCAATCATCTAGCGGAAGGTCTTTATTGGAATTTAAAAATAAAAATTTAAGCACCGAGCAAAGCAATTCTTTTATCAAAGTAATAGTTGAAGAAGCTCTAACTAAAGATATTCCAATAAGAATCCAAGACTTTCCTTTGCTTTTAAATGAAACGCTTCTTATATTTCCATTAGAAAAAGAAGTAAAGGTAATTGTATCGATAATTACATGTTCGATGTTATAAAATTTTTATTGTATTTTATTTCAGGACATTTATTACATTCCAAGAACTAACAAAGGAAAACTGTATTCCAATTATAAAAATCATAGAGCCAAACGACTGAAATATGAAGACATATCCAACAACAACGAAAACAGTGAAAAAGAACTACCAAAATTAGTGACTGGAGGTGAAGCTGAAGTTTCCGCCACAGTAGCTGTAGCACTTAAAGCCAGTTTGAACAGAGACTCTGCAGATTGGGACAATATTTGATCAAAGTAGCGGCAGACTTTTAAAATACGCAGACGTGAACTGCTCGAGCTCGATAATATAAATTTTTTTAAATCTTGGTCGAAATTATCCCACGCAAAAGCGCCTGAAGTACATTCAAAAGGATATTTTCAGGTGCAAATTGATTTTGATATTTTATTTCCTGAAAAAAGCCTCATGTTATTTTCCAAATCGGAAATATTTAAGCAGAAAATTATGTCTTATTATGAACGAATCATTACCAATGAAGCCTGTAGACAACAATAGCTGATTCGCAGGAAAGTTTGATACTGCACGTAACAACACTGAGCGACTACCAAAGGAAAATTGATGAAATCATTTGCAAATACTACTCTATAGGAGAAACATGTCAGCCATTTATTATACTAAAAGGTAACGAAGTAGATGTTAGGGGGTCTTACATATATTTTGATAGAAACTTATTTAAATTTGATTCCTTTTTGAAAAGTTTGGACATTTGTTTTAAAACGTTTCATGTATTAAACTTAAAATACCCCATCTCTTGCGAGCGATCTTGGCTCTTTATTCAAAAATATTTTTTCTGAATTCAAACTGAGCTTGATGTAAAATCATCTAATGTTTCATTAGTAATAAATTACTTAAACAAGAATTAACTTAAACTTAACTAAAAATGTATGTTTGCTTCCGTTGTAAAAAAAATTAACTTAAAATTAATTATTAATTATATAAAATAAAACATTTCATAATAGCATGTGGTAAGCAAGTTTTTATTGTAGGTGAAAACATAGCAATTAAAAAATTTGACCCACATTTTAGAGCATATGAAATTGGTTCTGCTACCAATAATATAATTATAAAAAATTTAAGAGAGTTTGATACCCCTCCATAACATTTATATCCCCTCAACAAAGGAAAAGCATTTACTCGAATACAGAATTTGTTCTAAAAATTCTTGACATAATTATAATAAATATTTCAGTTTAAATAAAAATTTATTTTTTATGAACTATATTGTTTATTTTATTTTTTTAACATATGATAAAAATATATTTGCAAAATATTACTCAGTTTTACTTTTTGTCATAAAATAATTTTGATGTGTTTATCTATAGTACTTTATATAAAGATGCAAAAGTGATTAGCTGCATTGCATATACTTACATATACACTACAACTTCAAAATAGCATAATTTTGTAAAAACTGTAATATAAAAAGTATTTATATAAGCACTTTATATGGGAGTTAAAAGAACAACTATTATAATTATTATTATCTTCAATAATTTAAATAATAAGAATTTATCCAAATAAAAATATGAAAAGTGAATATAAAATGTTTCATTCCAATGAACATGTTAGGAATTCTTGACTCAATCTCGGTTCTTTTTAAGGCAATCTCGTTTTCGGCTTATTTCAAGTACGAATTCGGGATTAAATCGAATTTGAAATTCTTGAATTAATCTCGTTTTCGGCTTATTTCAAGTACGAATTCAGGCTTAAATCGAACTTGAAATTCTTAAATCAATCTCGTTTTCGGCTTATTTCAAGTACGAATTCGGGATTAAATGTGACTTAAAGTAAGCATTTATCACTTGAAAAATCCGTACTTGAATCAAGTATTCCGTACTTGATTCAAGTACTTTTGGTGTCAAAGCGCATGATCTTGGTGGCCAGTTGATATCGCCACAACGAGAAATTACGCGGCCAGGAAATGTCTCTTGCAATAAAGCCATATTCGCTCGAGTTGTGTGGCATGTATAACCGTCTTGTTGAAACCACATATTCTCCAAGTCGTATTCTTCCATCGTCGTTTTCGAAGAAGTAAGGTCCAATCACACCTTCGGACCAAAGACCGCACCAAACAGTGACTTTTTTTGGATGTAATGGCCTCTCTTCAATTACTTGAGGTTCTCAGAACCCCAAATACGACAATTTCGATCGAAAAATCGCCGTCCACCGCCTGTTGTTCAAGCACCCATTCCACGTATCTACGACATTGTGAATGGTCAGCTGGCTTCAGTTATTGTGTGAGCTGGACTTTATATGGAAGTAGGTGTAGATCTAAATGAAAAATACGCCATAATGTACCGTAAGACATCTTAATTCCTGCGAACGACGAGGAATCGACACATTCGGGTCTTCAGCAACACTTTCACTTACAGCAGCGATATTTTCAGCGGAAAGAGCAAAACGGTAATGCACAGGCCTTACATTATTTGTAACCGCTTCAGTCTCTTCAAATTTCTTCACAATTTTGCCAATTGCTTGCGTAGTAGGACGATTATGTAAACCATAATCTCCTTCTATAGCACGATATGTGGCTGTTGCAGAATCACCATTTTTGTATAATTTTTATGCGTGGTGTGATAGTTAAGCGATCCATTTTCGTCAATGTCAGACTTTCAACTGAAAAGAAAGAAATTTGTTTAATAACTTAGTTTGACAGATGCCGAGCTCCAGTCCTATACTTTTGAAACCACGAAATGGATAACGCGGTACATACATATATTTATTTATTTAATTTATTTATTTTTATGTCTCACACACAAGACATTGTAGTCTTATATTGCAGTATACGATTGAGTTAAGAATACGAAAGAAAAAAATAAATAATCAAAGTAAAAAAAAGAAAAAAAAAAATATATATATATATATATATATATATATATATATATACATATATATATATATATATATATATATATATATATAATAAAATTGAAGTTTAATAAAATTTAAATTTATTTTCAAAGTTTATAAAAAAAAATATAAGAAATAATGTACATATATATGAATAATCTTAAAATGTATAATAAAAATGTATCAAAAAAAGTATAGGTATTTATATGTGTACTATGTATTCAACGTGAAAAATGACAATAAATATATTTCATGAATAAAATGTAAAATAAATTTTTTTCATCCGCACACTTCTCCATGTCTTCACGCAACAAATTCAATAAGTAAATGAGGTTTTTTATTTGATCCTATTTAGTGACGTAGAAAAAATCAGGCGACAAATAAAAATATAAATTTCATCAATCAGAGCCGACAACATGTACGTTTAGCTGAAAAAACACGATTGCTATTTTAGTTTATTTTGTATGTCTCCTGGGCCCATTACAGTAGCAGTTTCAGCGGTTAAAGTAGTCATCGTTATAGCAAATGTTTGATTTATTGTTGCATTTGATGGACTAGTCGCATTAGTGAATTCGTTATGAATTATGGTGTGATGAAGCTCATTGCAAATCTGATATCTAGTATTTAATTTACATGATAACACGAAGTGACCAACATTGAAACAATTTCTACATATGCTATGTTTTTGATTCATAAGATTTTTCCTTTTCAGAGGACGACAAGGCACTAAATCAAAAGCATTTGTATAGCGGATGGCGTTTGTTGCAGCAGGGGCAGTTGTCATCTTGCTTCATAGTTGTGGCATGAGCACGGACTATTCTCATAGGTTTCTTTCGATTATCCTTACTTGATGCGTATGAAGTTGGTTAACTTTCGACCCAACTTGATTTTAGGAGCTTCTTCTTTTATTGATTCTAAACTTCTAAAATATATTTCTAGAAAAGAAAGCATAGTGAACATTTGAGTAATGTTAGTACTGACATTAATAGACTGCTCCCACTCTTTTCGCATTTGGATGTCTTGTTTTTGTGTCGTCATATACACGAGTATGGAATCCCAAGACGAAGTATTCACCTTTAAGGTTTTCAATTGATCCATATAGTTTTTTTTATATCTAGAAACTCTTTTACACCTTTACAAGTTCCATTAGATATTGCTATTGAAAATACGCGTTTCAGAACTTGTTCAACCAGTTTTCGTTTATTATGGAAACGCTTTTCCAAAGTATCGCAGTCTGAATCGTAGCTAGATTCTGCCGTGCAAGAGCACTTTAACTAAAAATATTTCTGGATTCTTGTAAGTTGTTGTGTACAACAACTTACATGTGACAAAAACATGTCTCTATAAGAAATGCAATCGGGATAGCCTCCAGAAAAGGTTGGTAAATCGAGTTTAGGTAGACGAGCACCAGCACTCAAAGTTTCATTATATGAGTTAGAAGCTGCAAAAGTAATAGCATGGTTAATAGAAGCCTGTGGAGAATCAAATTCAAATAGTAAATCGAGAATGTTAGGAATGATCCATTAATTCATGACCATGCACGAAAGTTCTAAAGGTGAGTTCAAGGTCTTCCATCATAGTTTGGGTATACTCCTTTGCTTTGTCACCTTTTAGGTTTGGTGTTGAGTGCATTTTATATGCGTTTTATATGGTTCAAAAATTTTTTTTCCTTCAACCCTTATATCAATCGCAAAATGTCAATAATATTTTACGGCAGTAGTTTTATAATAAATTACGTAACTCGTAGTGTAGACAGCAATAATTTTACTAGTAGTAAAATTAGGAATAGCTTAGCTTATTGGTAGTTGCAATTCCAGCAAGAATTTCAGCACAGGTAGTTTTTGGGTTTCGGCACCATTTTAATGTAGGGGATTTTTCAATTTAAGATAAGACGTCATTGTATTATGTTTCTCATTAAACTTTATTTAATAATTCATTTATTTTTATTCTTTTATTTCTTCAACAGCTGGTATACATTTTAATTATTTATTGCTTTTGCTAACGGGAAGAAGTGGAGACTTTTATTCGAGTGATCCGTAAATAATTTAAAATACGAATTTAAGTTTGGAGAATTACCCAAACAATAACTTTTTGATAAACCTTTTCAAAACAAACATGCAAATTTTAAATTGAAAAACGCTTTGTTATAACCATAGTAATGAAATTGGAAAGTTTTTAAGTACTTGACAGTGTCAGCATCAACGTAACGCTCTAATAATTTAATATTATAAGCCAAATTTTTGAGGTGTGTGATACTTTGATACGATGGCTTTTCAGTGGCTTTACATTTCGTTGTCAAATTATCGTATACCATAATCATAACGAGCTGAACGCGTCGCTATTTATTTGTTATTAATATGAAATCTGCTTATGATTGAACTGTAAACAAGACAATGATCAGCTTGCGATAACATGTAATTCCTGATGTTGTATACAAATGGGAAATGTTATTATTAGGATATGACTTTTTGCATCCACTCACTGTAAGAACGGATTCAGATGTATGTTATCGCTTCAGGTGACTAACAGACCTTAGCTCTTAATGACATAGCTTCCCAGAGTGATCATGGTGCTGCACTATTGAAGCGGTGACGGTTACAAAAGTAACCAGCTAAAAAATGTATGGTTAAGTCTGATCCTCGTCTGTTGTTTATTGTTTTAGATCCTTGGCATGCAATACCCCTAAACGATTTTCCTTGCAGGTCCTATATAATCATATAAACAGTTCTCCACTGGACGTAGGATTCTACATTTAATAAATTATAGTCCATCTTAAAATAGCTTTCAAGTAAGGTTATTGTAGGCTTTCTCTTATTTTCTGCCTTGACCCTCTTATGTACACTGACTTTGTTAAAAGGCCCCACTCTGAAGAGTATCAAACTTGTGAAACACCTTAGCTTAATGCTTTACTTAAAGTTTTCGGTTAGACGAACTTCTTAAGGTGATCGAGGACGATAAGAATATAAATCTTTCCTGCCTTTGACGTAGGGTATGGGCCTAGAAAATAAAAAAAATATTCGCTGACACGGTCGTCCCGTTTTAATTTCGTTTTCCATGGGTGTACGTAACGTTATATTGGACGGTTTCGATTTCTTACAAGTTTGGCAACTTTTCACGAAATTTCGAACTTGGGCTCTTTGCAAGGGCTTTGAGAAAAGCTCCATCGTCAGCTTGCGGGGGGGTGATGTGCGTTTACAATGGCATCGTTGGTCAACTCAGGTAGCACCCAAAGTTTCCATTGTAGTGCGTGGTTCGTTTATAGATATGGCCGTCCAAAACTTCGACATCAGGCAACTGGTCAGAACTTTCGGAGAGTAGCAATTAAATTTAAATAGATTTCGGTTTCAAAAGAGCCCGATGCTAGATCGATAAAATTGCCAAAGCTTACCGAAATACCTTCCGTGTCGTAACGCGATACCTTGTTTTCTGGCCCCGGTCTATGTTCAATAGTGAAGTGGTAGGCCTGCAATCTACGCGCTAATCGTCCATTAGATCCTTATGGTACATTAGCTATTTTAGACTACTGTAGTCAGTAATCAGAGAAAATGGCATTAACTCGATATAAAGTCTGAACTTCTTGATTGTTAGTACGACGCTCACTGGGAATTTCGCCGAAAAAAGTCAAATTGTCAACATACTCTTCATGCAATAATTGTTTTGAAATTTTAGAATAAATGGTAATGTCAAATCAAAATAGATTACGATCTGACTGCTAGTTTTTTTATAGTCGTCTCAAACTCAGTACTTATATGTTTTACCGAACAAACTTAATTCAAACCTAAGAATTTCAAAACGGATATTATGTTATTATGCGAGCTAACGTTTTTCTTTTTTTTTCTTATTTAAAGTAGGATATTTCAGTATACTAAAATTTAAAAAATAAACTCTGCAAAGGCTAAAGTTTTTGTTTATTTTTATGAACATACATATAACAAAAATTCCTTTTTTCTCCAAACATTTGGACCTGCAGTTTTAGCCATACTTTCTTATAGTTGGAAATCACTACTAATACATTTTCTCATGTCTGCTTTTATATTTTTAATAAATTTCAAGTGCCACCACCTCTCAATTTGTTGCATTATACAGTAAAACATTCTTCAGCTGATTGATTCCCGACTCAATACTGATTGGGCTCTTTTCTTTAAGAAGAAACAAAAAAAATTTTTTTGCCTAAAATATCAATATATTTTTTTATTTCACAGCTAAAAAGTGGCAAGTTCTATTATTTTCACGTAAAGTCACATAACATATGAACAAAATAAGATATAAATTATGAAAATCGATGAATGCGTTTCGCTTTCATTCTCAATTAAGTAAAGGTATGAATTTAAAAAATATGCTCGAGATATGTACAAAATTCTTTGGAAAAAATATTGATGACTTTTTTATGATTCTCAGAACCAAAAAAAGTAATAAACAGAAGGTTATTTGATCTTGATCGATTTTATTTTCCTTCAAAAAGTGCCGACGAAGGCGAAAAGTACAAGCGGTTTTTCTCCGGTTTTTTAATTATAACTGACACTAAGGTCCAAGAGTTTTACGACAATGGAAATTTTTTCTATTTCACATGGGGTCTTATGCTCGAAGCTTCTGGAGTTTGACAAGGACAGAACATAATTAAAACAGTTTTTGCAACAATCGCACATTGGCTTAAATGAAACTAGAGCATGTGAAATTTAGTTTACAACTTATAATGGATCTTACTCTAACTTCAAACAAAAATGGCAGGATTCTAATCGTACGAAGAGTGCAAATTGGCTTCAACGCACATTTACAATTAAGTTTACTGAGGCTGAATGTTCTACCAGTTCTGCACTTGGTCGGCTACGTAAATAGTTTGAGGAGTGCTGTGATCGAGCAAAACGATATAGAAGGGATGAGGTACGTGCTGTGTTTCCTCAGGAAGTAATTGATTTTACTTCTAATATTTCAAAAGCAACCACTAAATTTGTACATTAAAAACTTTAGGGATGTTTACAAAGCTTGAACCTACAAAAGAAAAATACGAGCATCTAACCAATGCATTAGATTAGAAAGTGAAGGGTACAAAATACTCCTACCATACAAAGAACTCGCGAAAGAAAAAACTAACAGTTATCCTCAAGGAATTACAATTACTGAAAGTTCAAGCAGTGTGCCTCTGCAAAATCTGTTGGATCATACCGCTAAAATAGTCCTAGAGAAATATATTATATTCAAAGAAAATATATTATATTAAAAGCGGAAATCTAACAATGTACTATAAATGGGGATGTGATAGGGCATCTAACAAAAGCGAATACCAACAGAGGGTTTCAGATGATCAAAAATCTGACTCTCATTTATATATAACATCTGTTGTACCACTTAGATTATCATTAGGTGATGACATAAACAAATTAGTATGGAACAACAATAAACTTTCTTCCACACAGTATTGCAGAACACTACAGTTTGCATACGTTAAAGAGATACCTAAAGTTAAACGAGAAGAAAAGAGTCGATGAGGAGATATCTCAACTAAAAGAATTTGGGCTAACAGTAAATAATCGTAACTTTAAAGTAAAAGATGAATTATATTTTACAATGATTGATGACAAGATAGCACAACCAGTAACAGAAACACCAGCAGCATCTTCTTGTTTTATTTGTGGAGCCACAACATCCAAAATGAATAAAATCGAAGAAGTTCAAGCTATGCCCGCAAAATAAACAAGCCCTACAATTTCGTATGTCACCACTTCATGCGCGTATTAAGCTGATTTAGTGTCTTTTGCATGTAGGTTATATTATTGAATTTGAGCTTGAGAGAGTCGACTCAAATACTCGATAAAAAAAGTCCGAAAATGTTTTATAAAGCGTGAACTTAAAGAGAAAAATGGAATACAGGTTGATACTGTTAAGAAAGGCTGTGGTACAACAAATTCAGGAAATACGTCACGAAGATTCTTTGCTGATTCTGCTTTGATTTCCGAAATCACGGGTCTAGATGAAAATATAATAGAGATTTTCAATAATTCTCGAAGCTAAAACAATCACCGAGATAGTAGATCCAAATTTGCTGATTTTTGCCCAGACACGGCAAATGAGTTTATTGCACTGTACGAATGGAATAATATGCCACAAAATTCTGATTCATGGAAAAGATATAAGTGAAAAGTGTATTTTTTCTGTAGAGCTAGTATCCGAAGACTATAAAAAATATCGTACTAGACACTCCAGAAAATGCAGTTGAATTGCCACGAACGAAGATATTATGCACCGATTAATGGTAACATCAGATCCCATGATCTCACATATGACTACTTCATTTAGCCAGAAAAAACATAGTGTTACAAGCGACTAAGTTAAGGCTATTGTAGAATAATATACTAAAAATAGATTTAAAATAAATAATAAATTAAAAATATCATTTAAAAATTTTTGCTAGTTGTGGCTTTTTACATTGTAGCTAACGATATACATTTCTCAAACTTTCTTTATTTTGATTAATTTATGTATTACTATATAAATAAAACTAAATTTGTGATGAAATTAAAAATAGATTTAAAATATATAATAAATGAAAAATTTAAGAAATCATTTAAATATATTTGTTAATTAGGGCTTTTCACATTGTAGGTAATGATATACATTTATCTAACTTTTTTTATTTTGGTTACTTTTATGTTTTACTATATAAAGAAAACTAAATTTGTGATGAAATCACTACATTTTTTGACAAATATATTTTTTTCCTCACCTCGATACAAAAATCCCCAGTGTGCGACGGCCAAACATTCTCTCTGCACAATTGAATAATTCTTTTGCGCAGCAGTTAACTTATGAGAGAAGAATGCTATAGGGTGCTCGCCTATCGCCTCATCTTTTTAAAATAATACTTCGTCAATGCCAAGGTCTGAGGCATCGCATTGTAAGAAAAAGCGCTAATCAATATTGGGGTGAGTAAGCACAGAAATGGTGCTGAGTGCGATTTAAAACTTTTCAAATGCTTTCTTTGTCTTTCTTCAGCGTATTGAAAATTGGAGCAGTAATGGGTTCATAATCGGGAGTGAATCGACGATACCAACCCGTAGCATTCAACCTTGCATCTGTTTGGCAGTTTTCGGGTAAGTAAATTTCAGAATCGAATTAACTTTTTCTGAATCACTCCTATACCATATATAAAATATCTTTAAAGTAGAATCGGAACATCTTCACGTTTATTGTCAGACCCGCCAGTTCCACATACATTGCTACTAGCTCCACCAGCCTTAGGTGCATCGAGAAGTCTGGCGATACCATCAATAGATCGTCCAAGTAGATGAAAGCTCCATCACATATGACCGGGGGATCACTTTATCCATTAAACGGAATAACCTCTGGACTGCGTTGCACAATACAAAAGACATGACAGTAATATGATAAAGTGGTCAGCCTGGCACAGTGAAGGCAATTGTTTCCTACTGAAGGAGTCGGAAGGTATTTGCCAAAAGGCATCCCTCAAATTGCCGCTGGAAATAAAATACGTATCCCCCAACCGGTTGAGAAGACTTTTGATATACGGGAGATTGTAGACATCCTTGACCGTGAGCTTACGAGCGTCCAAGCACAACCTGTTCATCTCGCCCTTGTGGACTAGCATAACAGGATGGGTCCAAGGGCCCTCAGTTGCTGTCTGAATTGCCACCCGTCTCCTCACATAGACTCACGACATTGCTGTTTAAGCTATATACCGAGGGTTGAATAAAATCAACCCCTAAAAACAGAGACCTGCTGAGGGTGGGTTATGAGTAAAACTTTATGTTGTTAGCAAGTTTATTGAAGCTTACGTTTACGTTCACTCTTTGCGATTTGATGTGGGCTGCCATCTGCCGTCTTAATTAAGGAGAAACATATATGGCCTGTTAGACCGGCTTATTGCACCAACTCCATACAATTTCTTCCCATACACGAGACCGTCGCAAGTGGACCATTTCGCGAGATAGCGGCTAAGACTCATTTCTTTTGGCTATCACCAATTGTAAAATGTAAAATTTATTCGAAAGTATACACTTGTATACCTCGATAACCAAAAAATTGAAACTTTATTTTAACTATATCACAGTGAACAGGGTGATTCAAAATATACATTGTAATTATTTTGCTAAAATGAAAAATTTCTTAATAAGTTTTTAATTTTTAAACATCTATAACTTTTTTGTTTTAAGAAATTTCCAAGCAAAATGAATTTTGTATAATTGCCCAACTTGTTAACTGTACTACCAGCAAAAAATATGTTTATAACTTTTTGAAATAAATTTGTTTTGAAATTTTTTTTAAAGGTCCGATGATTTCCTAAATCCTTCCACTTAATAGAGCATAACTTCTAAAGTTCGTAAATGTTCGTTCAGAGACTAGTACTATCCTATGGTACGACCCCTCATCTACACTCCTATACCCCATTGTATACCTGGCATGATCGCACCGTTAGCACCAGAACAATTTTTATGATACAAGGTCAAATATTTTTTGAGAAAAATGTGTGCTTTCTCTTGTGCTCTTTTTAGAAGTACTTTTTTATAAGACCGTTTTTATGAAAGACGGACATCAGATGGAAAAGTATTTTGGTTTTAAATATATTATTTACCCTTATTATAAAGGTATTATAATAAGGAACATATACCAACTAATTATGGTAAAAACAATTGATATATAACAAACGCTGTTACAGATAGAAGTACAAAATCAAAACCCATTAAAAATTAAAAGGGATATTCCTGGAAAAACTCGATGCGTCAAGGGTTTATGTCTATTGTTTGTGCTGTGGTCTTCTCATCCTTCGTATATGCGCGTGTGAACGTGTACGTTTCTGTCTACCCTAATATTTTTGTTGTTTATTTGCTAGTAAGATTATTTAAAGTAATTTCTTCATAATTGTTATTTATTAAAAAATTAAACTATGGGTAAGTATACCTACAGAGATCTCGCCGATATTTCCTTTCAACAATTTGATTTACACGATCTTAAATTGTATTGTATATACCAGGCAATAAAATTTTTAAAATATGCAGTACAGAAGAAATTGAACTACACAAACAATATATTAGAAAAAAATTTATATCACGCTATATATAATGCTCTTATAACAAGAAAAGGATGTACGATCATAACCATTAATGGTTGTCACAGGAACATGTTTTCGATGTTATATCTATATTTATAAATACCAAATGTGGGAAGCAGGGTCGACCAGCAAAAAGCGAATTAATGGATGTAGTGAAAGAACTAGAAGACGCAGACTTCAGAATATCAATAAAGATAAATCTCCAATAATCATCAATGACTCAATTTTGCACCAAATTCAACCAACACAAAATAAAATATCGGAAATTGGGATAATTGAAGCAGTAATAGAAACAAGCCCAAGGCGCACAAAAAGGATTTTGAAAAATATTTCTACACCGAATGAAGACACTTTCAATTTAGCTGAAATTAAATTGCAAGATCTTGGACGCACTGCCGAACGGTTGTTAAATACGCTTGATACAAATGCCAGCATTACTTTAAATTCTAAATGGGGACGTGATGGGTCCTCTGGTCAAAGACAATAAAAGCAATGCAATGCCGAATATACATCAGATGCAGACTTATATATGGTATCTTTCGTTCCATTGCGCTGAACAAAAGATTATACTGGGTTAGAGCCATCAACCAGCAGAGCAAGAGAAATTGATGTATCGAAATAGAAATACCCTCATCAACAAAATATTGCAGACCAATAAAATTTACATTCAAAAAAGAAACTAAAGATGTCATAGTTGAAGAAGTCTAAAAAATAAAAGATTAAATTGATGCCCTTCCACCTGCTGTATTCACAGTTGATGATCAGAAAATCGAAGTAAATTTTAAAATGTGTCTCACAATAATTGATGGAAAAGTTGAACAAGCTTTAACTGATACATAAAGCATCGTCAGACTGCGTTATATGCCAAAAGACATCAAGTCAATTGAGGCATCTCATTCTAGAAGATGATACTTTTAAGGCAGGATACGTATTTGGATTGTCCTCTCTTCATGCGAAAATACGTTTTATAACGCATATTCTCTAATTTGGTTATGATTTGGATTTTGGCCCATTAGGCGAAACAGTGTGAAAAAGTAAGGAAAATGAAGAAACAAGAAAGCAAAAACAAAACAACAAATTCAAATTCAACTACTTCTAAAATATGAAAATCAAGGCTATTTAGAAAAAAAGTTACTAAAATTGTTTAAGTAATAATAGTTTTTCAAAACATCGTTATTTTTTTCATTTTAAGATTTAATGTACATACATTAGCCAATTTTAAATTTACAAATTTGTCATAAAAGCTTACATACATATAATTTCCGTTATGAACTTAAATAGAAACATATGTCTTCTTCGTTAAAACCTTTTTTTCTAAAGTAAATTTAATCAATGTTTGTATTGCTTATGCTAATTAACTAACTAAATCTTAACTCCAACTTGTTCGAAAAACGAGCCTTTGACCTTTCGTATTAAAAATTTCATAGTGGCCAAAGGTAAAAACTTTCTGACAAAATTTTAATTTCTTATAAATTTGATTTAAGTATCAGGCTGCGTAAAACAAACTTTTATAACAAGTTTTAATATGTCACTTTTGTACCAAAATTAGCAATATATTAAAATTTGTTTTAAATTCATCATAACTCTTTTTCTTATTTTTCGATTTCAAAGCTTTGTGCCTTATTTTAAAGCCTATAGTCTCACCTAGTAAACAAAATAAAAACAGTGTATAAAAAATTTCAATCCGGTAAAAAGTTATATATATTTGACCGCCTTCTATTGAAATGGTCTACTATGCGCCGCACCACTATCCAGAAAACCCTCTAATTCAGCTCCGTTCAACTGGATTTTAGCATAAAGGCGCGTATCTTCACCTTCCTACAACGATGCTCGGATCACCTATATTGGTTTGAAAATGCTGCAACAGTTTTTCCCAAGTGTGGACCGGATTTAATCTCTTGAAAAACTAAAACTATTCTAATGCCTGTCCTTTTGAAATTGCGTGAAAGCTCATTTCATCTACCAATAAACCGTAGTACTACCTTAAAATCTTTAAACGAAAGCTAAAATCTGCAGTGCTCATAGATTTTGAAGAGCCGTCGAGTTTGAAAACCCAATTGGCCCGATTCATACTACCTAGATCTGAGAAGATGCTATATTATTTGACTCTACCGACCTATGTATGTCTTTAAACTACCCATGACTAAACAAATAGCGGTTGCGGAGAAAAAAATCTTGGCAATTTTTCAATATTCACTCCTAGCCCTCTGAAATTATAATTAACTTAAGGTATACGATATCCAGTGCTAGATTGCTGTCCCGGTGTAATATTAGCCTATGGTGCAGATGCTCTATCATTCACTACATTGGCTGCAATATTATTAGGTCCATGAGGGCCTCCTACTAAATTTAACTGCTGTCCGACAGCTCGATACACCGCAGTAGCTATATCCTGCTGAAGGGTTGACCGCAACTATTGCATTTGCTGAGCTAATTCCTCCTGAATAGATCATGTTCTATCTCCAGCCAGATTGTTGGCTGTGCAGCTTGTAGTCGTCGGTACAGGTGGAACTAAACTACTTTACCTCAGTATTCTCCATAGCTAAATGATTTTCAGATCTGCTAACTTCGCCTATTACTTGACTTCTTGCTGATCTAGTTAAAACCATTCCTGCCTTAATCTACGCAACAATTAATCAACGTTATTACTAAGGCAATCCCCAAAATTTTATTTAAAAAAAAAAAACAATCTAATACGGGGAAGTTAAACAACTAAGAAATCCACAAATAAGGTTTTATGTTTAAAACTAATAAAATAAAATGTTAAAGTGATAATAAGATTAAACAGGAAAATAAACAAATCTATGTATGGATATAAAGACTACTATCAAGACCAAGACTATACAAAAAGTATGTAAAGGCTAATAAAAAAAATAAAGAATGTAAACGGCTAAAAAAAATAATAATAAAAAATGTAAAGAAATAAATATATGGAAGGGCCAATAAAATTTTTTTTTTTAAATGTAAAGGCTAATAAAAAATAATACAAATAAAAAAAAGTAAAAAAAGTATATATATATATATATATATATATATATATATATATATATATATTAGAGTGGCCATAGTGGAAATTTTTTTGAAAAGTAAAATTTTTCGCAGTGAAAAATATGAAGTTGGGGATAAAAGTAGTTATGCATGTTTTATTTTTTTTTAGCTCCGAGTACATCCGGGTTGAGCCCAAAGTTGTATTAAATTACCCATTCATCAATATTTTTATTCCTATTTATATTATAATAACAACAAAATCTGATTGTACGTTCCTTTAATAATTACCTTTCCAATGAGCCGCAATAGTCTATGGATAAACTTGCCTTTAATACCCTAAGGCCTAAGTTCCAAAAAATAGGTGAATAAAATTTTTTTATTGTTTATAATATTATACTAATGAAGATTTTTTGTGGGATGAAAATTTTTTTCTGTAGTGCTCCACAAAAAAATGTTACATCGACTTGTAAACGATGGAAAAAACGCTTGGTGCGAGGAGTGACGGAAGAACTAAGATCCTTATTTTCAAACGATATCACTGGTTCCAGCGTAAAATTCAATCTTTTCGGAATAACTTCGTAATTTTCGTCACCATAATTGCTAAGAGCTTTAACCATTTGTCGTTTCACTTCAATAGATATCATTCCATTGAAAAATCAAAGAGCAACTGCCTTTTCTGATAAATAACATAAATAAAAAAAGGAAAATTGATCAGTGAGTTTTTATTTTGACTTTGATATTTGTTTCAAAGCCTCTCACTTATTAAAGTGGAAGTATGAAATAAATGTCTTTAGTTATTCTAAGATATGTTGGGTAAAGGTTCCCTGATGATCTGCATTAGCCCCAGTGAAATGCATATAGGAAGTAGTAAAAACCCCTCAACTGATCAATTTGAATTTTTTAATAAGATTTTGGGAAAAAATAACAAGCACATAATTAAAATTAAATAGTTTAAAAACCCCCCAAAATATAAACTAATAAATGGTTTTTGTTTTTCGAGAATAAGGAATTTGAAACATTTAGATCGAAATATGAAATGGCGGCATTAATGAATTGTAAATCTTGGCGGGGTGCAAATACAGCGTTAACACATTCAAACCAATACGAAACATAAATACGCGTCAAGAAAATGCAAATATTTCGAATGCCTTTCAGTACGGAGGATGTTATCTTGAATTTGAGTAGGAGTTTTTTAATGCCTTCAGCAATATTTTCACCAGAAGATTCTTCAAGTTTCGCAATGCCAAGGAGTTTTGCTTAGTTCTCTGCGGTTATAACGAGAGCCAATCGATCAACTTTGTCCTTGCCTTTCATATCTGGAAGAATTTTACTCTCCCAATGCAAGACAATTACTTCAGGAATCTATGTTTAAATTAAGTATTCTGTTAATAAACTTCAAGATATATATATATATATATATATATATATATATATAATTATTAATTATATACCTTGAATTCATCTACGATTTGTTCCGCTTGTCTGCGGCGATATTCCTTTCGCATTGTTTGAAAAGATGCTCAGTTAAACACGAAATCTTCCAATTTTATGTCCTTCAAGTTAGGTTTTATTAAAGATTATGTATATAAGATAGTACATGACAAGCACGAAAAAATTTATATGCGGGTCGTAATATTACAACCCGCATCGAACATATTCATCAAACAATGTTGTCAAACATACTTCATCTTGTCTTGTGTAGTTATTTGTTCGAATAACACAAAAAATTTGTTGGTTTGCCTAGAGCATTCAACAATGAAACTTGTGAGGCCGAATGTGTTATTCTTTTTTGCAGAAAATTGTCATTGTTCATGTACTTTCATGTTGCAAAGAATAAATCCTTTGTCCGAAGCGAAAAATACTGCTGGGTAAATTATTGTAGGGTAAATAATACTTGTGTTGATGTTGGATAAACTAAAATGTATCTATCAGCACCAATGCGATGATGTCATATATTCTGATATATATATTATATAAACACTTTTTGTATAAATTTTTTTTATATATACATAGATTTATATATATATATATATATATATATATATATATATATATATATATTTATATATATATATATATATATATATATATATATATACACATATATGTATACATATATATATATATATATATGTATATATATATATATATATATATATATATATATATATGTATATATATTTTATTTATTGAATCATCAACAAATTTTATTTTATTAGCGCAGGACATGTGTTCGGCATTAGTAAATTAATTGTAATTAATTAGTAATATTTTATAATTAGTAGTAATAAATTAGTAAATTTTGTATTTAAATTTTTTTTTTAATCTGCACTTTTCTTTGCTTAGAACCAAAGCCCAAGAACAGTGTTTCCGAAGGAGGACCAATAATAAAAAGTCCAATGATTGCTGTTTATAGTGGAAACAATCATCACTTAACCATTCTGAGGTTGAGCGTTTGCACAAGCCAATAATAAACGATTTTATACTATTTCGTTCCGGTTCAGTTTTAAATATATTGTGAAATATTAAAATATGTTTCTTACTTTTATCCATTAGTTTGTCTGATGGAGCAGCTAAATTTCTAAAATTTTTAAATATCTGGAATCATTTTAAATGCAACATACTCAACGAAGTATCTCAGAGAAACCAGTTCAAATTTATATTCTCAGAATTTTTAAAAATATCTTCTAAAAAGTAATCTGCATATACAACATCGTCAAAATCAACATCAACGCTTTCATTAAAGCCTATTTCCGTATGTTCACTTAAAGAATATATATCATAATCATTACTATTTGGTAAACATACATATATCATAAGTACCAATTTGGTCAACCTCGTCTTTTTCTACTTCACAATTACTGGAAAAACTTGATTGAATAATTAATAAATTAACTATTTGACATACTGTCATTGTACTATTATAATATGAAATTTATTTGTTGAGTGGTTAAGCAATGTCTATATGCATTTCATTGGCGCTTTTTACCAAATCGTCAGTAGACTTCAACCACAGTTTTGAAAAGTTTCAAACTTCTCAACTTATTAAAAGACTTTTATAAACCATCTGAGAATTATGTTAATAAATTAACTGTAAAAATTTACAAATGATATCAAAAAATCACATTATAATAAGTGTAGTAGGCTATGAAACTTATACAAACCAAAACCCAACAAACAGCTTTTATTCGATATGAATCTATTTCATTTTTCTACACCTTTATACAATTAGAAACCCTTTGGATAACAATGAAAGTATTTATAAGGCAAATGGAAAATAAAATCTCAATTTAATTGTTAATAAATGAACTACTTGACATACTGTCATTGTACTATTATAATATGAAATTTATTTGTTGGGTGGTTAAGCAATGTCTATATGCATTTCATTGGCGCTTTTTACCAAAACGTCTTTGTGGTTGGTTGACTTCAACCACAGTTTTGAAAAATTTCAAACTTATCAACTTATAAAAAGACTTTTATAAACCATCTGAGAATTATGCTAATAAATTAACTATAAAAATTCACAAATGATTTCAAAAAATCACATTATAATAAGTGTAGTAGGCTATGAAACTTATACAAACCAACACCCAACAAACAACTTTTATTCGATATGAATCTATTTCATTTTTCTACACCTTTATACAATTAGAAATCCTTTGGATAACAATGAAAGTATTTATAAGGCAAATGGAAAATAAAATATCAATTTAATGGTAGATTTGGACATTGGTTAACCACCCAACAAATAAATTTCATATTGATTGAATAATTTTAGCAACCATAACTTTTGCCAAAATTGTATTTAACTTGGCTACGGAAGGCTATTATTGTCTCCCTTTTGCCGCTGTAGAGAAAATGTATTTTCTAAATTGTCCTGATTAAGAGATTTTGTCATGACAGAATATAAATCACCCCCTCCTTTTAAAATATCATTAACCAGTAAATGGACTGAATTAAGAGAGAGCTTCTTACCATTTAAAAAGAAAACACAAGGATTTTCTGGTCAACGAATTCCACGACATCCAGATACTCCATAAAGTTTTGTATAAATTTATGAGATTCATTGATAACTTGAACTGCAGATCTGTAGCAGTTATCGCCATAGAGGGAACCACTATTAAGACAATCGAAAATCTTACCAGGTTTTTCCACAAACTGAGCTGTTGAAAGGGCCACTTCTTCGGACAGCTCTTAAATTGTATAGTTTTTCATATGGTTTTAATAGCAGCTGTAACAGTTCTGCAAAAAAATTGAGTTGCGCATTTTTTCAAATTATACTCCAATTAGGAAACAATGCTTTTACGATAAAAACACACGCAAGAGTACCAATACTTTTAGCTCTAACAAAACCTGTTGTTTCGAATCCATCTATTATATCTAAACTCTGATTATACCTTAACTTTTTTCTTATGATCATTTCGTCCATCACCAAAAGCATTTACTTAGAATCTCTTTCGTCCAACTGTGCGCATTTTTTGCATTACGACCTCAAACGCATTATTCCTTAATATTATATGTATGTGAGTAAGAAAACGAGCTTAACAATTGTTTGTATTAATGTAGGGTAAAGAATATGTATTTTATTTGTGTAGAGACAAATAAATACCGACTAGCACCGAAGTGTTAATACCTACATATATGTGCAAGCTCTGATGCAATTTTTGAGGTCTACATTCAACTTCGTAAAATAAAATATCCATAGTATTTAAATTTAAATTACCTTATTGGCAATAAAATATATTACAAAAAAGTAGTTTCCTTTTAAACCTTATGAGCATTAGATGATATGTACTTATAGATCTCCCATGAACAATGCTCACGCAGTAAACTTATTATAAAAAGATTAAGAATTTCTATTCTATGTACAACAAATTTTTTATAAAAACTTTTCTACAGAAAATTTTTTGATACACAAACTTTTCGACATAAAAGTTATCAATACAGAATATTTTATAGAAAATGAGTTGTAATGAAAAGTTTTCTTTCTGTATATATTTTTACAAAAATATTTTCATTATAAAAGATTTTTAGTACAATCTTTTATGAGGAAATGTAGCTTATGAAATTTATAATCAAAGAATTTTTTTCTATAGAAACATTTTTGTTCTGAAATTTTTGTACTATCATTTTCATTATGAATGAATTTTTTAGTATAAAAATTTTCTCTTTATAAAATATTTGTTATCTAAAAATATTAATAGAGATATTTTTTAGAAAAATATATGAACAATTTTATTATATTTTCTATATAAAAAATTTCAGTGTGTGCAGACTAAACATTGTAAAAAATAAAAATGTATGTACATTTGGAAAAAACAAAACAATAAAAGAACAGTTTTCTTCGGCCTTTGCAATAGTATGAAAGAACTATTATAAATAAATAACAGCCATAGCTAGGTATGTTTGTATATACAAATATACAAACATGCACAACACAAGGTGTAAGAAAATATATTAAGTACTCAAAAATTCTGTTTCCAAAAAACATGAGAAAGAAAATAAATAAGCCATTAGATTTCTCTGCTACCTAATTGTTCCCCGAATCATAGAGAAGCACAAAATTTTTGAATTTTAATAATATATGGCGTGCAACATCTTTATATTATAGAGTCTTTGCTTCCGCCTTTAGGTTATTATCCAAATGAATGAGCTTTCAAAATTACGGTCGCATATATTAAGATTTTTGTGTAATCTTCTTCAGAAATTTGACACTTTCCCCGCCAAATTTGCCTTAAAACGAATTTATGTTCTATGTAAACCTTTGATATGTCTTCTAGATCTTTTACACATCTTTACGCAGCATTTCCTGCCCGATATAAAATTTTTTTTTCTCACTTGCATTCATCATGTAAAGCAAAAGAAAATTACACAGGAGCATAAATATTGTAGCTCGATCATTAACAATATTTTAAAATAAAAGTAAAAAATTTTGTTAAGATCTTCACACAAATTTGCATGTGTCTTTTGCTTTTTTCACCTTCCCTTCAATTTAAACTTGATGAAACCAACTTTTAACATGTTTGATGACCAACGATCCAACACGTTGGTTTCTGCTTTTTTCTTCGTTTTTTCCCTTACCCCGACATCAATAAAGATTTGAAAATTTTTTTTCATGCTTTGTTTGACATGCGTCTTCTTATAGTGTGTATTCTTTGGTTTTATCAAGTTAAATATATGTACATGAATAACAGAATTTATTTTGGAAGTGTTCGTGTATAAAAATTTTACAGTGTTGAATGTACATAAACAACAGAATTTATTTTAAAAATGTTCGTGAATAAAAATTTTACAGCGTCGAGTGTACATGAATATATATATATATATATATATATATATATATATAAGTGTATATATATATATATATATATATATATATATAATAAATTGGAAAAGTACTAAAATATATAACAGTGTGTGCGAGTGGTTGGCAACGTTTCAGTAATTGTAAGAAAATATACAAATACATTTTGATATATATACCATAAACAAACGCCAAACATAAAATATATCAATTAGTTTTTTACATTATTAATTAAATTTTCTATAAAATTGATTTCGAAGTCTATTTCAGATTCTTTTGTGTGCATTTACCACGGTCTATGTGTATCTCAAAATAATTTTTAATAACAACAAACAAACAGTTTGCCACTTAAGGAAAATGCTATCCTTTTCGATCTATGCATAGGAAAATCAAGTTCAACAAAGCAAATTATGGTTGTACCAAAGACTCTATCATATAAAGATGTTGAACTTCCATGCATTGATTTGGTAGTAAAATGTTAATGGGATTTATGATAGCGAACATTAAAATGAGTAAAAAGTTTTTACTCTGAGCCAGAGAAACTTGTGTAGAGAAATATCACAGAGAGAATATGTATATGAAAGTATACCGATGTACATACTATTACCATCTCCTGCTGTTTGTTTGCCGTGTACCTGTATGGTGTTTTCTAACAGCTGCTAGTGGTAAGTATTCACGGGACTGGCCAGATTGTTGGCAGCGCTGGCATTTGCTCCGGCTAGAGCTCGCCGTTTTGGGGTGGTTCTTGCCAACCAAATTGCCTACGTCTCCTTACCAACAAACACCTCACTAGCAGGAACAATAATAAAAAAAAAATTTATGCCACCCAATTGGTGTAAAGAACAAAAAATGATTTCTACATGAAAATAAAATTAGGAGCCCCAAAGAGACAGAAACTGCAACTACTAATCAAACACTATTGTTTTACCGCCGACACAACTTACCCGCTGCGTTGTTCACTCATCACCCCAATTGTTGGCTGATCTTATGCCAACTTCGGCTGTCCACCCCATAATATGAGGTGACCCATTCCCCACCATATATATGAGGAAAATTCTTCCATGGTGACTCATTTGCCGAAAATTCATTTGAGTCACCCCTATAACGAACAATCACTCACCTATCACCGTCCTATGACATCACCTTCTAGATCCCTTTAGAACTTCATATTAACAATAATTTATACTCTTCATTTTAAAATCAAATATATTTTCCTTTATTATTACTAACTTTAAACCTAACAGTTCATTAATCTCACTAACACCATAAGAATTATATATATATATATATATATATATATATATATATTTATATATATATATATATATATATATATATATATATGTATATATATATATATATATATATATATATATATATATATATATATAATATGAAATTTATATATATATATATATATATATATATATATATTTATATATATAATGACTAAAACTAAAATTACTACAAACAAGAAAAACTTACTCTCTAAGGATTATAACATTTTTTTCGCTAACTTGCTAGGATTTTTTTTATACATATGTGTATATATATATATATATATATATATATATATATATACATATATATATATATATATATATATATATATATATTTATATATATATACATATATGTATATATATGTATATATATATATATATATATATATATATATATATATTTAACAACATTTTTTAATTGCCCTTTTCTCTTCTTTTCAGGTTCCTACAATTTCAAGTACACAAAATCCTAACCAGACCGGAAATGTGGCTGTTTTCAATTTCCAAAATAAATTGCGGATCACTATCAGGAATTTAATATTTGCTTATCTTTACATATATATATATATACATACTTGCAAAAAAATTTAAATACAATTATAAAAAAAGGTTACTAATAATAATAATAATAACAATAAGAATAAGAATAACAAAAAAACAAAACCAAATAGAAGGGTCGGTCTAGTTCGTTTGTCATATCATCTGTCCGGGTACCTGACTCAAAATAAGTTTCTTTCTATGGCCTCTTCTTCGGTCGCTGGGTTGATTTTTCCTTTTCCCTCCTGGTACGGTGGCGGAAGCTTCACTCGTTCTATATGTATTTTAGGTTTCAATTGTTTTCATATGTGTATTGGGTTTCACTCGTTCTATAAGTATTTTATGTTTCAATTGCTTATTTATATATTAGTTTTAAATTATTTTATATGTATATTAGGTTTAAATTTTTCAAAAATCCCGTTTATTTCTTTAAACTCCGCTTATTCGCTTCAAATTCAAACAAAAATTTTAGTTCAAAATCTCTTCTATTAAACCTTTTTCTTTTTGTCTCCGGTTAATTTGTGATTTCAATAGTTTTGTTCTTTCAAATAGTTTTTCTTCCTTTTTTTCTATAAAATCTCCCTTTTCTTATTTTTAAAACTATTCACTATTTTAGAGATCTTCTTTAAATTTTCCACCCGTTTCTCGAAAACGTTTCTCTTCTTTTTTTCCTCTCTTTTTCTTCTGACACCTCAAAACCTCCTATTAATACTCCTCGCAAAACAAAACTTAAACTCCGTTAAAAACGGATTCTTCAAATACTTCACATTCCGTGAATTCCCTATCCCTTTTTATTCCCGCAAAAAAAACCGCTGCCATTTTTCATAATCTTCCAGTGGTGTCGGTGTATTAATTAGCTGATCGCAAACAACTGAGAGGTTGCCACCTACAGCACTGCCTTACCCTGTTTTATGTCAAACAGGGTGCACACAACAATACATATGTGTGTTTATGCTTCTGAGTATTTTCCATTTATTTATTTTCCATAAAATATATATGTGAATAAGAAAATGAGCTTAACAATTGTTTGTATTAATGTAGGGTAAAGAATATGTATTTTATTTGCGTAGAGACAAATAAATACCGACTCGCACCGAAGTGTTAATACCTACATACATGTGCAATATCTGATGCAATTTTTGAGGACTACATTCAACTTCGTACTTTAGAGGAAATCGAGGAAAGAAAGATACTGAATTCCAGAATTCGCCAACAAACACACACTGTGAAAATGTCGTGGACTGCTGCTGTTCAAATTGCGAAAAACACACAAAACTGTCAAATCTATATAACGATCTTTTATGAAAATGCAAAAAAATTTTAATTCCAGAAAGAAAACTACAACTTTTTTTGATGCTCTCCATAATATTAGCTTGGAAAGCAAAACATTTTGTAAGCTTTTGGTTACATCTCGACTAAGGGAATATTCTGTAGACGTAAAGAATTTAGCTCAAAATATATATGTATTCCAAGTCTCAATCCACATACAATTTTCTAAGAAACAAGTTAAATTTTAACTTGCCGCATATCTCCACCCCGAATCAGTGGGCGCCAATAAAATTTCTTCAACCTGTCTTAAAGAATAATGCGTTTGAAGTCGTAATGCAAAAATGCGCAAAGTTTGATGAACGAGACTCTAAGTATATGGTTTTGTTTATGGACAAAATAAGCATAAGAAAAAAGTTAAGGTATAATCAGAGTTTGGATATAATAGACAGATTGGAAACAGGTTTTGTAAGAACTAAAAGTGTTGGTACTCATGTGTGTGTTTTTATGGTAAAAGCATTGCTTTCTAATTGGAATATAATTTTAAACTCTTTTATTTCCAAAAACGGTTTATCTTTGGATACTTTATCTAATAATGTAAAAGAAAATGTAATAATTTTAAGAAGCATTGGTATAAATATTTGTGTTTTTGTTTGTTATCAAGGCTCAACTAACAAAATTTTTTTCCAACCTGAAGGTATCTGTGCAAACTCCATTTTTGAACTAAATGGCTCCAAAGTTTATTGTGTACATGATTTCGTTCACTTAATAAAATCTTTGAGAAATTGGTTGTTGAAAGGTGACCTTGAAACACCTGAGAGAACTGTAAGCATGAAAGTTATTAAAAAGCTATACGAATTCGAAGCAATTTCAAAAACCAAAATGTGCCCAAAATTGACAGGACAACATATATATCTAAACACATTTGCAAAAATGTGTGTGAAATTCGAAAACAAAATTTTGGAATATTATGTCGTCACAAAGCTTTTTACCAGGACAAGTTAGGAAATAAATTTTCTAACTTGGCAACAATAGCAACCCTTCCGAAGCCGAGTTAATTAATATTTTGGCAAAAGTTAGGATTTCTTAAATTGTTCAATGAAGTTATTTCAGTGACTGTGATTTTGTACATGAAGCGATTGACCGAATTGGTACTTATGATATATGTTTACCAAAAGGTAATGATTATGATATATATTCTTCAAATAAACACACTGAAATCTAATGAATGGTTTGATGTTACTTTTGACGACGATGTATATGCAGATTACTTTTTAGAAGATATTTTTAGTAATTCTGAGAAAATATATTTTGAACTGACTCCCACGAGATATGTTGGGTAAGTTGCATTTAAAATTATTTCGAAATTGCAATGACAAAATGCTGTAATAAGCTTAGGAAGATGGATGAAGTTTTAACCGCCCCAAGTGAGCTTTTTATTTTCTCTAAGAATTATCAGTCTCTGACAGATTTTGGAAATTTAGCTGCTCCATCAGACAAATTAATGGATGCAAGTAAAAAACGTATTTTAATATTTCACAATATCTTTAAAACTGAATCGGAATGAAATGGTATAAACGCTCAACCTATGCAAACGCTCAACCCTAGAATGGTTCAGTGATTATTGTCCCAACCACAATTCGCAATTATAGGACTTTTTATTGGTCCTCCTTCGGGCTATTGGAAAAGGTAATTCTACGCGAAGAAAAGTGAAGATTTTATCAAATAAATTAAATTACAAAATCAAAACTATACAAAAATAATAAAGACAGCTACATAAGTAGATAAAAAACAATAAATAAAAAAATAATATATTAATAATAAATAATAAAATTTTTTTCTTTATGAAAATGTTTAAAAAGGTTTAAATATTCTTATTAAAATCCCCAACCTCTTGACTTTACCGAAATAAATTTATTTATTATACTATATTTTACAGAAAACCTAAATGTTTTAGCCTTAGTGCAAAATAAGAATAAGAAAATCTAATTACAATGATATTATTTATATTCCTTAAAAACTGATTTCTAATACAAAATCAATTCTTCTATTTAAACAAAGTGAACACATTTAAAATTTTTGATTTATCATGAATTAATTTATATTTCAATTCATTTCATATTTCAGACTGAGTTAATTTAATAAACAACAACTCATTTCCCGAAAGATTCACAGATCCATTAAAAAATATCATTCTATAACAGCTCCGCCGCCTAGAATTCTAACTTCAATTTTGTAAATTACTAAAGCCGAACGAATCACCTGCGCTAATAATATTTGTTGATACTTAATTTTTCACTATATATTATATATATATATATATATATATATATATATATATATATACATATATATGTATATATATATATATATATATATATATATATAATTAAATATACATGTATATATATATATATATATATATATATATATATACATGTATTATATATATATATATATATTTCACTATATATATTATATATATATATATATATATATATATATATATACATATACATATATATATATATATATATATATATATATATATATACATATACATATATATACATATATATATATATATATATATATATATAAATAAATATACATGTATATATATATATATATATATATATATATATAAATATATATGTATATATATATATATATATATATATATATATTTATATATATATATATATATATATATATATATTATATATATGTATATATATATATATATATATATATATATATATATATAAATATTATATATATATATATATATATATATATATATATAATATATATATATATATATATATATATATATATATATATATGTATATACATATGTATTATAATATGAAAATCATTTGTTGGGTGGTTAAGCAATGTCTATATGCATTTCATTGGCGCTTTATAATAAATCGTTTTGGTTTGTGTATGTTTCATAGCTAAATACACTTATTATAATGTGATTTTTTGAAAATTATTTGTGGATTTTCATTTAAATTCTTAAATGGTTTATGGAAGTCTTTTGATAAGTTGAGAAATTGGAAACTTTTAAAAGCTGTGGTTCAAGTCTACTGACGATTTGGTATAAAGCATCAATGAAATGCATATAGACATTGCTTAACCACCCAACAAATAAATTTCATATCATAATAGCACATAAATGTGTATCCCTGCAGAAATCTAGACTACTGCTTACACGCGTATGTAACATCAACGGAAGAGGCATTCAAATGCCTCTTCAAAGATATGCGATTTATCTCGATCGTACTTTTTGGTTGGGCTCCACAAAGGTTTGAGTGGACCATACACCGAAAAACACAAAAGTACCGTTATCTAAAAAACGGTACTTAAGAAAAACAAATTACAAGGTTTTTCGTGTTCAGGAGGTTCCAATTAACTTATACAGGCATGTGGCGTTCTTGGTATTTTTTGCCTGTAAACCAGTGTGGAGAAACTGATAAAATTAATAAAAAAAATTTTACGATGAAATAAGTGTTAAAAAATAAAGAAACAGAGAAAACCGTGCCTAATGAATACCTAATAAGATAGAACAAAATTAATAAGATTTCTCTATGGTTTTTCTTCAAGAAGAAATTCTTATTGTTTTAATAATCCTAATTGAAAATATAAAGAAGAAAACTTATGGTTTTTACTAGGTAATCTTCATGTGTTTTTCCAAAAGTGTTTCTTCTTGATTTTATTAGGTTTTCTTTTTGTTTTTTTTTTTCAAAAGAATTTCTTCTTGATTTTAGTAGGTTTTCTTTTTGTTTTTTTTTTTAAGATTTTCTTCTTAATTTTATGAGGCTATATTCTTTTTTTTTTAATAACACTTCTTGAGTTTGTTTAATATTATGGATTTTTATTAATAAATTCACTTATAAGTATTTAGAAGAATATATGAAAATAAATAATATAAATTATAATAATTCTATAGAAACTAATTCAATACTCAGTAAGTAAAAATATAACAAAAATATTTTAAAGTAATACAGTATAATTATAAAATATGTCAAAATTGTCAACCCTTACAAGTTCATAACATGAGAAATCATTGTATCGTGGCCAATCGTGAAAAATATTCCTCACAGAAAAAGCATTTTGTATCTCATCAATTCTAGTTTTTCTCGTTTCCCTCCAGAAAGAAATTACCTGATCACGTGGATTGCAATTGTGCTGCAACCAGCATTTTTAATCGAAATGTTTATTTTTGAGAGAGAACGATAAGTGTATAAAGATGTATATATGTATGTTTATTACTTTAAGAAATTTTCAATGTTCATACCGATATGCAAATCTTTATAAGATTCCTTCGGAGTGGTAGAAATATCATCGGAGTTTTCTTTTTCAACATTAGTCCAGAGAGAAAATAATTTTCCTGTTGGATTTCTCTTCCCGTCGCACAGTGTCACATTTTTTGAGTTGGAGGTCAAAATTTTATAACATTTGACTGGGTTGACATTTTTTAATGAAATTTTTTTTGTTGGATAGAAGACATCTTAAGCTTTAATTTGTCGTATTAACTTTAAAATCGGGGCATAGTAAAGTACACTTATATATGATTGAAAAATTATTTTTAAAAATATAGGTATTATCGGCCTTAAAAAAATTTGTGAATGTAGTGGTTTAACATTGCATTTTATAAATAGCAACGGTGACTGAACTAAAAAATTGCATACTTAATTAAGCCGTCCACCCGGGTCCATTTTATTTTGATATTTAGCCTTCTTCTCCAATGGACCACTTAGAATACGGATTTGAAGCCCAAAATTGTTTTAAATATATTAATATTGATATAATCTTAAGCAAAACTAATTTTATTTTAGTCGTTGATATCCCTGTGAAATTTTATTGCAATCGGTCCACATTTACTCACAGGAACCTTGTAAGTCAAATTTCGAAAAATAGACTTGGTTATCATAATTCACTAATATATGTAAGTTCGACAGCTTTAAATGTTATTATTATATGAACAATTTAAATATATTTTAAACGTGAATCCATAACAGATATGTAGGAGATACATATCCGAAAAAAACGTTTTATTATATATTCTAAGAAAATCTTTTTATTCCAAATAAAATAAAATGTCTTTTATACATTGTCAATATTTATTGTGCTTTTTTTCTCAAATTTTTATGTTAATTTGCATAGAATATATTTTTCATTTAATTTCATCTAAGTATGTCTCCTGTTCATCTTCAAGGAGTTGTTTGGCGTCTTTGTCCAATTCCATTGGGATGGAATTCCATTTTTGTCGAACGCTGGAGATATATGGATCAGAAGTCCACATTAAAATATTAAAGAGGTCTTCATTGGTACTATATCTAGATATCTTTCTTGTGTTGTGCTCGCGAAAATATCTATAATCTTTGTTCCTTTTTTCTTGCGCTTCTTTAGAAAGATCTCCAATCGGCAGCATATTGTGTTGAATAATGTTTTCCCCATGTTATAGTATTTTACGGACTGTCGATGGCAGATTCCTCCAATCATATTTTTCATCAATATTTCGTACTGTTCCTTTAAAATCTAAAACCTTAGCTTAGCTTTAATATGTGTTCCATAAATAGAATTTTAGCATGGAGTGGGGACAAGCCAAACTCATAGGCTTCTTGGAAAATAGTGTCTTCTGTTGGAAGTTGACTTAATTGGCTTGCAGTTTTTTTGCAAATAACACAGCTCGAAGATGATTTTGTTTCAGTTCTGGTCTGTGCAACTTTTCCATCTATCATTGTAAGTAACATTTGGTAATTTATTTCAATCTCTTGATCGTTAAGTAGCAAAGTTATCGGTTGAAGTTTATCTATTTGTTGTTTAAGTTTAGATACATCTTCTAATATTACATCCTTCGTTTCCTTCTTAAAAGCAAATCTAATTGGTCTGCAATATTTTGTTTAGGAAGGTATTTCGTTTTTCCATATGTCAATGTCGGTTTCTTTGCTAGTAGATGGCCCAAAATTAATGTTATTTGTTTTTAGCCTTAATAAGTCAGAATCTGATATATTTTCTGGATTATACTGCTTTTATCGCTTTTGTCCAGAAGATCCATCGCATCCCCATTTAGAAATTAATGTTAGGCCATAGTCACCAAGATTTTTACTATTATCTGCGTCCAATGTATTCAACAATTTTTACGCAGTATGATTTAGTATGTCTTGCAATACCACTTCTGCTGAACTTTCTCTAATGTTTATAGAATTTTGTCGTGGTTAACAATTTTTTTATATTAAAACCAAATCTCTATATTCTGGATAAATTTAGCAATGTTTTCCAATTGTCCGCTTTCGCAATTCCATATACTGATATTTTGTTAGCTTTAAGTCCAGAAATATTGAAAATGCTTCTTCAGATGTAAATTTTTTATCATCGGTTGGTGTTGGAGTGCACTTTAAAATCCTTTTTACACGCTTGGGGCTCGCTTTCATTACACTTCCTATTATAACAATTTTTTTAGTATTATTTTTGTTGGTCCTACTTGATGGTAAAACGTATCTTTAATTATTTCTTGAGAAAATTCTTCATTAATGCTTTGCGGCTTTCGTCTTCGGGACCTTTCACTACACTCTTCAACTGGTCTGGCAGGTCGGCCCACATTTGCTGTTTTTGGTTGGCTTTGAAATACAAGTTCGCTTGTAAGCCATTATTTGTTTGTTGCAATTAAACATTTTTTCCTTATTTCTATAACATTCATTATACCCTTTATTTATTCGCGTTAAAAAATGATAAATTTTTTTTAAATTGTCGCACAACTCAAAATAAGGGTCTTTTAAAATGTGTAATATAACATCGTTTTTGTTTTTTTGTTCAAAATAAATTTTTAGCAAGATCGTTATAACTGAACTTAGCCATAGTTTTGACAATACTGATAATCTTTATTAATTTTTTCTGTTTTTATAGACATCAAGTTTTCTTGAAGCACGTATGTGTTTAAACGAGAGAGAGGAAAGAAGATAGAACATGACATGCTTGTACCGACAATTTACTTCAATACTCTTTTGTTATTTCATTCTCATATTCAAGACAACCTGATGTATTTTAACCTTTATATGAGCAGCAGCTACCTGGGTACACAATAAAGTTATAACAAAGGTCGAATATATCAGTCCAAATACAACAACTCATGTACCTACCCCCGCTTATATGTAACTATACATTTTTTTATGGCCTTAATTACAAAAATGCATTTAATGCATTATAATAACAGTCTTTTATTATACCCTTTTCATTAATAAAACTTCTTCGAAGAAAAAAAAAAACACACACAATACACACGTAGATATACCGCACTCCCATACCTAAAATATCCGACATGCAAGCAGTAAAATCGTTGTAGTTCCTAGAGACGCAAATATAAATTTAAAAATGAGCGTATAATAACAGCTCAAAGTACGTACTATAACACATTATAAGTCTTTTTACGAAGATTTTCGCAGAAAAAAAGTTGCGTTCCACGGAACATAGAGATTTGGGTATATTTTTGACCTTTATTACAATGCCCAAATCTGGAACTCAAGCAGAGTGGGGCACGATTTTTTAACCGATTTTATAAGTTAAGGAATGATATTGTGTGAAGAAAAAAAATTTTTTCCAAAAATATATAAAACCAAAAAAGTTATGCCCACATGAATTTCAAATATATTCTAAAATATTTTGAATTTCAGCTTCTCTTAAAAAAAGCGCGAATTTGATCACCCTATTCGAAGAGAAATAATCGAAACAAAAAAAATATATATATATAAATAATCTATGGGTTTACTTTTATATGAAAAAAAAATTTTTTTTTTGAAGAGTTTTGGCCGCCATCTCAACAATGTGCCACTGTGCGTCGTTCCGTTTCAAAACAATTTTGTTTTCCACATTATCTTTCACTCCTCGATGCGTTTCTCCAAGTAGAGGCCATTATTTATCAATTAGATTTAATAAATTTAAATAATAACTTTCCTTTTTTTAAGCAAAAATATATATATTACGTTTTCCACTTCTTGACTTATCACTTGTCCACTTTAAATTAAAAGGTTGATTTAAAGTGCATATAGTTAGAGATGTTCGACGCAACACTTATCCAAACACGCAAAAAAATAATTATAAATGTAAAAGCAAAAACATCATAAAAAATTGTCTTTATGTTAATTTGTATGCATTCATGAAATAACAAGCCAACTAATATAATCAAGAAGATTTTCTTATTAAAAAAATTAATAAGACATTTTACACATGATCAAATAGAAACCTAATGAAATCAAGAAAGAAGACCTAATTAAAATAAAGTATTAAGTAGGCATTATGATATCAATAAGAATTTTTTTTTAATAATAAGACAGCCCAATGAAATTAATAAGAAATTCTTGCTTTATACAATTTATAGGAAAACCTAATGGAATCAAGAACATTCCATTAGGTTTTTATTTATGTCAAAAATAACGGAATTTGAGTAAAAAATGGTGAATAATAAGATTTTCTTCTTAATTTCATGTGTTTTACTTATTGAAAAAATTAAAGAGATTTAGCACATAAAAACAATAAGAAATCTCTTTGAAAAACTCTTCATTTCTTTCTGCTGGAATACCCCTCACCCTAAAAATGTTTAATAGAGAAAATCTTTTTGAATCTACTAGGCAGTTTTAGCTCTGTGAATAAACAGCCAACTCAAGCAACTAAGGCGATTCTTGAATAAATAATATCGTTACTACTGGACGAACGCTATTTGCAACTAGAACGGTAGATGGTAAATTCGCGCTGCAATACTTTTCGTATGGCCAGACTTTTGGTACCACTGACATGATGGCTTGTGCTCCGGCTGGAGCTCGCTGTATCGTATGATTCTTGCCAACCAATCAGCCTTTCTACCTATTAATAACTGTCACTTACTGCTTTATCTAATCTTCACCACAACTGTTGGCTGAGGTTGTATTAACTGCCCGCTCATAAAAATTTTCCTCTGCATAGAAGGAAATTCTACCATGGTGACTCCTGCACCATACTTAACATTACGAGTCACCCAATAACTCAACATCTTATCTGTCTATCACCTTCCAATGACATAACCTTCTATTTGCGTTTTCGTTAAAACTAAGGCTAATTCGAACTATTTCTTGAAAAAAAAACTAAAAAGCTATATAATTTCTTTAAATATTTTCTTAATTTGCTTATAATTTTCTGACAATTTCACCACAATACGCACCTTCGGATCAAAACTTCTTTGTTCGAATCTTCTTCCTCCGAAAAAATTCTAATACAACCTTTTTATATCTCCTTCAAAACAAGCACAACCGTTAAAAGCGATTTCCTCAAACTCTTTGAATTCCTTTCTCCCCGGTAAATCAACATCTGTAATTTTACTCGTAGTCTTTCTAAGAGAGTCCCAGTGTTGTTTCCCTACAAATCACCGGACGATATTAACACTTAGGACGATGCATAATCTTTATTTTTTGACAGGGTAAATTGTAAATTAATATTAAAAATTTTTATTTCATTTTGAAAGTCCTCTATTTTTCGTTGAAAAATATGGTCACCGTACTCATATTGTATCTAGTAGGTACTTTTTATGGCACTACAGTTTAGTATAATTTTCCGATAACAATTTCAAATAAAAATAGTTACAGCTTTAAAATTTACATATTTTTAAGTACATAAGTATTTCAGAATAAAGTCTCTACTTTATCACTTTGTATGGTTCTTCAAAAAGGGGGTTTAAACCAATCTTTTGGAATATAAGTCTTATTGCTACGAGCTTGTGAAAAATATTCTTTCAATTTTTGAAGAATGAAGAAGAATTGCTATTAGCAAATTTCTGCAGATGGTATAACTAACTCACCAAGAATTCTAAAAGTTTGTCCATAAACCATTTCCGCTGGTGAACAGTTAAGTTCTCTGTTTACAGAATTTCTTAAACTAAGAACTATATTTGGAAGTTGATCTGACCAATAGAGAGGGTCGTTCGAAATTGTAATAGACGCTTTAAGTTGACGGTGAAATCGTTCTATCATTCCATTCGACTGACGATGATATACTGGGGTACGAATTTTCTGTATTCCAAGTATTTTAGACAGATCAGAAAACAAGTTCGAAGTAAACTGTGTACCCTAGTCCACTGTAATTTTTAATGAAATACCAGATCAAGAAATGTAGTTCTGAACAAATAAATTAATGCTATTTTCAGATGCTATGTTTTCTTAAAGCATAAACTGCTGGCCATCTCGTCGTTCTATCTAATATAGTTAATATTGTTACGTTTTTAGACCTTTTCGTAAAAACGGTTTTATTTCTTATCCTTCAAGGATCAGAAACGGACAAATTAATTTTAGAAATATAATGCGGCAACACTTTATTTATTATTTTAACACGAGTATTTGTACTACTCAACACTTAGTGATGTTAACACGTCTATATTTGAAATCACACTAATTCTCGCTAAGCTGGCAGCGCCTTTATATAGCAAAAATTACGTCGTCTGGTAACCTCGCGAAACTTCTGGGCATGGTGGTTGTATTTTACTTGACATGGAGATATATACGTGTGTTTGTATACATGACAATGCTGACTTGTTTGTTTTGCTTATGGTAACTATGAGTGGTTGTATGGATGAGTGTTCTGTGTGTTGTGTGGTTTTGTTTCTTCTTCTATGTGTATATGGCTGTGTATACTTGTGAATCTGTTTAGCTTTATTAGCAGCGAATACTTGCATACAAGATCATTAAGAATAACATCTCTTAGCATTTATGTTGCTAGGTTTGTTGTTGTTGTTGTTTACACTTATTGGCACAGCCTCGAATGATCTTGTATATTCTGGAGTATTCCATTTCCGTTAATTTGAATATTATCTATATTGTGTTGACCAGGGTTGTAACATTTTGACAACTATAGATTAATTGGCAGTGCTGCAAAGTACATATAACCACATTGTCGTTTTATTTAAATCTATTTCTAATCTTTGTAACAATATATATTTATATCCGTTTGAAATAGGTAGTAGGCCTACAATATGCTCAAACCTGCACTTTTGGACTTCAATTTCAATCCTTGGTGATTTTGCATGCAATGTAATTTAATTTTTGACAATTAATACATTCTTTTACCCATAATTATTATCTTTACTCATTTTGGTCTCCTGGCCAAAAATATCTTTTCTTAGAAGAACGATAACCAGGATGAGGTAAAGAATGTATTCTAGTATAAAATATTTTTCTTAAATTTTTTGGAATATAAGGTCTTGAAATATTTCAGTAATTTCATACAATATTTTTAAAGTTTTTGTGCGGTAACTTTAATATCTTTAATGTTTTACTTATTCCTATATGCTGAATCAATAAAATTATTTACAATTTGTAGTTCCTGTTCTTTCCTCAAATATTCAAAGCTAATTATATTCTGATATATTGAATCTATTTCAGGTAATCGTTATAAAGTATCAGCAACAATATTTTCCTTTCCTTCTAGATATTCGATATCATTAGTGAACTGAGCTATATATTCCATTTGTATATAGCAAGACTTATGATCAGTAAATACAGGAAAATCATTTCCTTCCAAAAAATATTTAAAGCGTTTGACTGGTAAATGGCTAGTATTTCTCGATCACACCTTGAATAACGTTTCTCTGCAGCTGTAAGTTTCTTTAGAAAAGTATGCTAATGGCTCCCAACTATTGTTATTATCATTAAGTTGTTGTAACACCGATCCTTCAGCTTCGTTTGAAGCATTAAGAGCTAATTGAATGTTGTAAACAATACTTTGAAATTTAATACCTTAAAAAATCTTTCACTTCTTGGCCAAAAGGACATTTCGAGTATTTGATATTTAATCAATACTTTTTAAACTGTTCAAATACATTTCTTAGATGTTTAAAATGTTCCATTTCATATCTATTTAAAACTGAAATATCATCTATATACATATGCAACAATACATTCAAATTCAAGAAATACTTCGTTAATAAACCTTTGAAAAGCTTTGGCACTGTTTCTTAATTCAAAAGGCAATCTGACTAATTCAAAAATACCAAATGCACCAAAGTCCAAAACAATCTCTTTGAAGATAATGAGGTGGCTGCTTCAATTTTCAGCTTTAGAAGTAAAGAATGAGAAAATGTTTCTCTGTATGATCCTGGACCATCACGCGCATCAATCTTTACTACGGAAGCCCGACTGGATTAAAGAACATGTGTTAAAATCAGGTTGATACAGTTCTCAGATTCTTTTTCACAACAAAATTTGTGTAAATAGGAACTGTTATCACATTCAACTAAGCCACCCAAACAGTGGTGATAAACACAATATACACATGAGCACTGAAGATGAAAGTGTTGCGACTTTCGAAAACAGCTGTTTTGCTCTTCTGTGTAAGTTGAATAAAACTGATGTTAACTTTCCTGTGTGCCTTGGAATATTTATCATCATGTCTTTCTAAGATTTTAAATAATTTCGAACAATTAGCCTATGAATATTAATTCAATCTAACTTTGCAAATTTCATTAGCAATTTTGGAAACATCGCAAACCTTATCAGTAAGAGATAACTTATATTCTATACTTTCTATAAATGAATTTGCATTTCTTTCGAAAGTTTTCGTAACCATAACTTATATAGAAGTTCATTACCTATTACAGAGACTGACCCAGATAAGTTCTACAAGTCTCTGTAAATCTCTGATGTTTTTCGATCACCTATATGCTTATCTGACAACAATTTTTCCAATTTTCTTTCTTCACTGAGAGAAAATCTTTCACATAAATGTTCTTTAACAAAATATCTAATACTTTTGTAAGAGCCTCCTGTTGAAGGGCGACAACTACATGTTGATATTTAGCTGGATCATCATTTATATGTTTAATATTACATTGAATTTCTGTTTGAATAAACCAAGCTTCTGGGCAAGATGTGTAGAAAGGTTTGTTTAAGAGAGAAGTTATTAGTATTATGGTTATTTGGAAAATCGCAAACCCGATTATTTAGATTATTAGATGTATTTGGATTCTGAACAGTGGAAGTTTGTGGTTCAATGTTTTCTATAATAGAACTAGGAATACTTTCTGAAAGTGGATAAACTATTGATGCATTTAAGTCTATTGGTACTTCTAATAGTCGTAGTTCTAACAGAATATTGTTTCGTGTGAAATACTTAGTAAGCACCATGATATTGCTTACGTATGTGGGTATATGTTCAAAAGGGAAGTATTACATAATTTAAAATAATACTAAATAATATCCAACTAAAACAGATAACTTAAATTTAAAATTAAATTATCAACGATATACGTTCAAATAAAATGCAATAATCAGTTGTTTCGCCAAAATTAACAAAAACTTTTAAAAAATTATGAAAATTCTTTTTTGAAATCTTATTTATATATCAGATATATTTGATGACAATTATCTTGCAAAATTATTTTGTATCTTGAGTATTGGGAACGGCTTTGTTGTCAATTATCAATGTTATCTAGCAAATTTACATTATATCTTGAGTAGCGACAAACGATTTTGTTATCAATTCCAATACTTTAATCTTGAATAGGTATTGTTATTTGATTTAAAAAACGATCCCCGTTTCACTGTGAGTTTGAATCGCGTATAGTCCACCAAAAGAATAAATTTCTTTGCTTTTGTGAGCAAGACAACGGAATTAAATATTAACAGGTCCTGGCAGTATCGCCAAATTATTATTCTACATAATATTTCGTATGATTTTATATAATTATATATGTACGTATGTATATTTTGTATATATTTCAATCTTTTTCATTTAAAAGTATATTAACTAATTAATTTTTTATGGTATACATTTTTTTCTAACAACTATTTTAAATAAAAATAATAATAATTTCAAAATTTACATATATTTAAGTACATACGAATTTCAGAATAAAGTCCCTATACGCCGTAAACGTGAACTTTTTTATAAATCTGGATATGCTAATATTGGTTCATTGACAAGTAAAGTGTTTAGTCTTGCCGTTTTGATCCTTTTTTAAGTAATGCGTGCTCAGTTATGGGATTGCCTAGTTGTCCTTTCTGAATTTTCTATAATAGCCAGTAAGGCTATATTTGGGAATTGGATAATTCCAGACGCAGTAACTTTTTTCGGGTTTGGTTTTATTTCTTTTATTGTCAGTTTATGGTATAAGAACTCTATTTCTTTCTTAAGACTTTGTCTAGTTTCATTTTTAAATTAGCTTCCTTTAGTTCTTAAAATATCTGACTAATAGAATTTAGGTGTTTCTAGAGCGATGTAGAGGAGATTGACACATCAATCAGATAAACCAAACTTATATTATTTATATAGTCCCTAAGGACGGTATTCATTAGCCTTTGGAATGTCGCTGGGGCCACTTCAGACCAAACGACAATTTCAAGAATTTATAATGACCTTCTTGAAGACTGAAAGCTGCTTTATAAATACCCTCTTTCTCGAATTCCATCTGATGAAGTCCCTGAAGTCAAGGGTTGTAAAATATTGGTATCTCCCCAGTTTATTGAATATATCGTAAAAATTTGTATCGGCTCACAGTGAACGGTCCCCATAGTAAAAGTGGAAAAAAATCGAAGGAGTTGTGGTAGTTTAATGAAACTTTTGGCACATATCTCTCTTGGTCTACTATTTTCGAAAATGAATTAAAATTTTTCGAAATACTTTTTTTTCCGGTGTGGGGACAAATAAATACGAAAAATTCCACAATTTAAGTAATAATTACACTGCTCAGCAGCCAAATCCGCCTTTAAATAAAACTATGTGAACTATATGGATTTTCATGCGCTAAGATCGAATCCATTTTCGGCTTTTTTCCATCAGGTCCAGATTTTTTTTATGGGCGTGGCAATTTTCCCCCTAAATAAGCCAGGTACGTAGACATATTTCACCCTAACTCGGGAACGAGTCATCCTATTTTACAAAGTAAAACACCAAAAGATGTGTAACAAAATTTTTTTTAATCTAGTCAAATAAACTTTTTTGTTATTTCTTATCGTTTTGGAAATATTCAGATATTAATCGAGAAAAATGCACCTTTAACTAATAGTTACAGATCTTACAAATAAAGAAAGCTATAAACCACAAAAATCGATTATAAAATTTAGATTTTATTTTCAATTTACCACAGGTACCCAATGTTGTAATGCTACCAAACTTTCATATGCGTGACGATAGCTTTTGTTAGGTGAACAGGTAAAGAAACTAAAGCACAACGGTATTTTGCATGGATCTTGGATTTAAGAGTTATAATATAGTAATTTTCACTAACCTGTAATTCTCAATGGAGAAAATTAAAGTAGATTCTAATATTTATTGCAGCAGTGTATGTGGAAATTGATGGACAATAAGTGAGTCAGTTTTTATTTGATATCAGATATAAGATTTTAACTAAATTAGAACATCAGGTTGATACAGTTCTCGGATTGTTTTTCACAATAAAATTTGTGTAAATAGAAAACTGTTATCACATTCAACTAACCCACCTAAACAGTAGTGATAAACACAATTTACACATGAGAACTGAAGATGAAAGTGTTGTGACTTTCGAAAACAGCTGTTCTGCTCTGCTGTGTAAGTTGAATAAAACTGATGTTGACTTTCTTTGTGCCTAGGAATATTTATCATCATGTTTTTCTGAGATTTTAGCTAAGTTAGAACAATTTAGCCTATATAAGTATTAATATAGTAAAATAAAAATGTTCAATAAAAATAAAATCACATACAATTTAAGCTTTGGCTTGAGCTACCAATGAAAATTGGAAAAACGTTCACATATACTTAAGTATAAAATTCAAACCAAAAAAGTTTGACTTAATGCATAATGGAACAAAAAATTCAGAAAAATGGGACATGAAGAAAATAATCAAATGATAACACAGGTATTATAACACACAAGTGTTAACATCAGGTTGATACAGTTCTCGGATTGTTTTTCACAATAAAATTTGTGTAAATAGAAAACTGTTATCACATTCAACTAAGCCACCTAAACAGTGGTGATAAACACAATATACACATGAGCACTGAAGATGAAAGTGTTGCAACTTTCGAAAACAGCTGTTCTGCTCTGCTGTGTAAGTTGAATAAAACTGATGTTGTCTTCCTTTGTGTCTAGGAATATTTATCATCATGTCTTTCTGAGATTTTAACTAACTTAGAACAATTTAGCCTATATAAATATTAATATATAAAAATATAAATGTTCAATAAAAATAAAATCACATAAAAATAATTTTGTTACACATCTTTTGGTGTTTTACTTTTTAAAATCGGATGACTTGTTCCCGAGTTAGGGTGAAATATGTCTACGTACCTGGCTAATTTAGGGACAAAAAATTGCCACTCCCGTAAAAAAAAATCTGGACCTGATGGAAAAAAAGCGAAAACGGATTCGAGTTTAGCGCATCAAAATCCATAGTTATATTTAATGGCGAGACAAAATATTATTTTTTACAGAGCAGTGTTATTTTTTTTATCTTAATCTATCATTCCACGTACAAAATGATATAGCTTGAAAGTTTTTTTTTTTTATGAAATATAACCAATCACTAATTATTTAGGGTTCCCGTACACCTTTTTTTAATATAACATTATTTTAAACTTTTTAGTATTTTATTTGTTTACAGTTTTGAAAATAACTATTAGTATTCAAATAACATTATATGAATAGGATTGACAACACTAAATATGTTAAAATTAAATTATTATTTAAGTTAAAAAGCATATTTATATAAAGATTAATAATAAAGTAACAAAGAAATTCATATAACAAAACAATTGCAAACAATTCCTTACTCACTAAAATTAGTTTCTGAGTCTTAATCAGCGTTAAAAGATTCATGTACTGTTATGTAATTACTAATTTCTTGATTATTGTAAAAAAAGGTACTTGTATTTATTGTATTTCTATTAGATGAGATCAATGGATCAGAAGAAATTAGGAGTTTATTCAATAAATCCTGATTGCAATTTTTTTCTCTGCTATTTTTTCAAGTGTCTGTTCTTTCTAATTGTTTTGTGTAGACATTCTAAAGCATCTTCAGAAAGCATTACTAAAATAAGCTAAGAAAATATTTGAAACAAAATGTTTATTTCATACAGATATTTAAATATTACCAATAGTTTAATCAAAATATTTTATAATTTCACAATCATGAATGAGAAGTTTATGCGACGTTGATGCCATATGATACCAATCATAGTTATTTAAATATATTTCTCGAGTTTCCTCCGTTAGCTGCTTAAAGTTAAATATATTTATAGGTTTTCCTGCTTTAAAGATTAAATTCAAATTATATATCAAATGTTCATTAACTCCTGTAATCTCGGACACATTTTTTTAATTCGATAAAAAAAATTCTAACTGTATTGCCATCATTACTGGTGCTAAAATTAGACTTCACTTTATCAACTGTTTTTATTGTATAGTGTTTTCTTATCCATCCTAACTTGCCAAGCCTTGAAAGGCAATCGATACGCAATGCGTAACATGCACTCAAAGCATCCTACCAAACAATGTAACGGTGAAATTCCATATCTATAATGGTATTCATTGCGAGAATAAATAATGCTAAGTTTGTTCATATGTTTAGGTTTAGCTTGTCAAATCAAACACTTCGACCCCGACTTCTTGACAGTTCTCGCTTAAGTACGTATTTGTATTAACCAAGAGTTAATGTTACATGGTGGCCAAATATGTGAGAGTAAGAATTTATAAATGTTAGAGTCATGCTACTTGGTATTCTTTGGTTTAAAGCATAGCCTATTATCATACATTATCAAATATTAAATAAATCAACTGATAATTTTAATAAAAATATCAAATATGGATAATTATTAAAATCATTATATTTTAAAAGTTGGCATATAAAACACCTAAACCTTCTTATACATATATTAGTATATAAATATCAGAAAATAAGATTATATGAATATTTTTCATATGAATTTTTTATATTCATTTTTCCAAACCCATATTTTTGAAAATAGTTTGACTTTAAGGCGGTATAACTTTTTACCACCTCTGTAATCGTAGGAGTGTCAGCTTTATTAATAAATTTCTTATTGAAAAATTATTGTTTTGATAACATATCCTGAATTTGTTTTTCAACTTCCCTCTTGTATTTATAAGGATATTTAGAAGATTTTGTATATTATGTACGTTGCTACGGTCCTAATTTTACAGTTTTGTGAAGCTTGAGTTTGTGTTTTCTTGAAAGAACATTGACGGGTATTAGACATTGTTTCTCTTCGGAATTCAGGTGATAGTTTCGAATTTGTTTCTCTAGAGTCATAATATTATTGATAGCATTCTGCGTGATGCCGGTTTTATTATACGCGTTAAATTTATCTTTATTTTGTATATATTCGAAGTAATTCCTCTTTCAGCTCAACATCATCTTGTTTTTTATAGTCAAAGATATATATTTGGTATATTTTCTCCACTTCTTTGAATAAAATCATTTTTATATTTTCAACTTTTCGAATGCGGGAATTCTTACTTTTTTATTTACACAAACACGATGTTGCAGGGTCTTATCAGATATTGATTTTAATTTATGTGCTCACTTTGAGTGACAAATTCCTGGATTTATTATTGAATTAGTGGCTTTGTTATCCACTATAAGCATTATACAGCCTAGTTACGTTTTAAATTTTATATGTGGTAATAGTTTTCGGAGACTATTCCGAAAATTTTTAGATGTTTCATTAGTGTTAACATCCATTGCTTCCGGTGGTGTCGAGGATTGGTGATTTTGGTTATTACACCATGGTATATTTTCCCTACAGGAATTTTTTTGTTGATATTGGTTTTGTCCGATTGACTATCCAATTTTTGTATATTATTATTCCTATTGAAATTATGTTGTTGAGATGATATTTCGCACTTGTTTATGAGCGTCGTGTCAGTTAAATATGTACAGACGATTATATGAGAATTTTTGGTTGTCTCTATACTTTCAACCCTCTTTTTGGAAATTTTTAATATTTTATTGATTGTCAGAAGGATTTTTATGTAACCCACGATTGTTACGAGCTCCTGTAACATTCTGATTAGTTTCATGATTATGGCTATAAGATTGCCAGTTTCTGTGCGTGAACTATTTTTGACTGTATTAAAATATTTTTAAGAGTTGATAACTAATCTATTAATCTACCACATTGACGGATATGTATAAATATTTGTGTAAAGGAAATATACATTTGAGAAAAATATACAAATTATAATTTAGTTAATAAAATCTTAAAGGTTCCGTAGGGATCGTGGCTCCTTTTATCAAAAAAAAAAAATTAAATTATGATTCCATTTTCTTTCTCAGTATAATTAAGACTTTGTTTTTAATATGAAGTTATGGAATGTCGCAGATATTATTATAAAAAAAGGAGTTTCCTTTACATATATATTTTTTCTCTAGTTATGTTCTTAATTTCTTACGTTAGTATGTTCAGTGCGCATTTTAGTTATTTGGATTTTTATCAGCACGATTCTTTTCGTTTTCATGAAAGAATTTCTGTCATCGATGGTAGTAGTCAAATCGTTTCCTTTAATCTTTTAAAGGATTTAGTCTTTCACTTTTGCAATTTTACTATTTAATAAAATCATTTAAATTAAAATCGGATCCTGCTACGTTATCCAAAATTTTGCTTGTACTGTATCTCAATTTCGTACATTTTTGTTCTCTCATATTACTCTATTTAAACTCTTTTATATGGACCTCATGATGAGATGCTTGAAACTTTTCAAAACCGTGCTTGAAGTCTGCTGCTGATTTGATAAAAGCGCCAATGAAATACATATACATAAACATTGCTTAACCACCTAACGAATAAATTTCATATGTCAAATAGAAAATTCATTAAGATTTAAATTTGTTTTTCTTTTTTATTATTATTAATATTTTTTTTAATTGTTTGCAATATCTTTCACAATTAAAGTGTTAGCAAATTTCATGACTTTTAAATAACGTATATTAAATTTTTTAAAACTCAAAATAAAAACAAAAAAGAAAATACTGAAGGTACTTTGCTTTTGTATTTGGCGTATTTTTTTCTTTTATTTTTGGAGGGGGAGGTCATGTAGCCTTTTTAGTCCATGCATTTTATGGCTATCATCTAATACTGTTGTCGCTAACACATTGGGATGGTTACTTAGTCTCTTAAGGTAGTTCTCATTTTTACCATTAAAATTCGAAAGTCTCTGTGAATATTTTTTTCCACTTGTTAAAAGTCTGAGAGTTTTTGACTGGTATCTTTGTAGTATCTCCACTTTAGAGTTACTTATAGTGCCCCAAAGTTGGATGACGTATGTCCACATCGGTTTGAGTATTGTTTTATACAGCAAAATTTAATTTTCTAAGCTTAGGCTTGATCTTGGGCCTAGTAATCTGTACATGTTTGTTGTTTTTAATTTTAGTTGCTCACGCTTTTTTTTAACATACTCTTTTCAGGTAAATAGTCGATCAAGATGAAGTCCTAAATATTTTACAGTGTTGCAACTTGGTATTATTGCACCATTTAAATAAACAGGGGATGAGTAATTTTTCTTAGGATAAATCTGACGTGAACAGATTTTGGATTACTAACTTTAATATTCCATTTATGAAGCCAATCTTGAATAACGTTCAATTGATTTTGAAGTAATTCAGACGCTGTTACCGGTAATTCGTTGGAAGCTAATATAGCAGTATCGTCTGCATACGTAGCAGTAGTAATATTTTTCCATGTTTTTGGGAATTGTCGTTTCAGCTCTATAACTTTTATTTTCGTGCTGACTCTTTTTTCCCAAAAAGTTATTTATTAAAACTCAAAGTGATCAATTGAGGGATTGCGCACTTCACTGGGGCTATCTCTAGTTATTCTAAGAAAAAACAATGTGAATTGAATCAAAAAATTGTTTCTCATATGCAAATGTTTCTGTAATTATTTGTTGTGAGAACTGTATGCCATTCGACCGTTGAATAAAAGTGTTTCTGAAGGAAATTTTGTGAGAAGTTTCACACTTGATTTGTCAAAACAACTCACAATTTAAAATGGCACGAATTGTATAATATTTTATATGTTCTCGTTTGTTTGTGTTTTTATTTTTACCTATTTTTAGTGAAGCTTTATATTTTTATTAATACATTTTGCTAATCTCTTTTTCATATTTTTTATTGTATAAATGTTTAGAATTAAGATATTTGTTACATGTTGTTATGAAGATATTATTATTCATTTGTAATACCAACTTATGCTAATGTGGATGTCTCCTTACGAATATTTTTTATCCCTAGAACGTATCTATTTATTTTCAGTAGAATAGCACACTAATATTAAACCCGCTAAATGAATATTCGATATACGTCTACTTTCACAGAACGTATCCTATTTGTAGATGTATTTATTTAATTTTTTTTTTTTCTACACAAAAATATTTCTTTATATGTATTTTTATTTGTTTACTTTTTTGCTTTCTGACATTTGTATTATTGGAATATTCCAATAAAAACGTAATAAAAACGTAATCTTTTCACTTTAAATTACAAAACACTTTTTTCTCACAAATCGAGAAACGATGGGATTTTTTGTTTCACACTTCATGTGAGACATTTTACGATGCCACAATTACAGAAACGAGGTATTGTTTATTACTTATTATGATAGGGGTAAGTCCTACGGGCTTTTTGGTCACCAATATCTATTATCAAATATGAATAAAAATTATATTATATATATTTTTACCCAACGTTTTGTTTGGTTTTTACAAACTTCTTCAGGGGTGTTATATATGTATCTAGCATAAAATGTATACAAAAATAATATAAAATATTTTATATGTCATGGGTTATCACAGATCATTAACTTACGATTAATATTATTGTCAGATTATTTATTGTTAATATTTATCATCATAGCACTGGACTACATGATACAGATATGTATGTATAACACTGGTTTACAACCAAAAAATACCAAGAACGCCACATGCCTATATAAGTTAATTTGGACCTCCTGAACACGAAAAACGCTGTAATATTTTTTCTTAAGTACCGTTTTTTAGATAAGAGTACTTTTATGTTTTTCGGTGTATGGTCCCACTTAAACCTTTGTGGAGCCCAACTGAAAAGTCCGATCGTGATTAATCTCATATCGTTGAAAAGTTAATTGAATGCCTTTGCCGTCGATGTGCTGAAAATTTCTATGAGACAAGAAATGGCTGAGTTATGGCACCTCATACTTCAAAAGTAGTATGTTTGAGGGTTTTCTGTATAGAGTTTTTCATACAAAAAGCTGCTCATGCCGGCACCCTACATTATGTATCGGCATTTTAGGTTGTTTGAATAGTTTGCTACGTTGAATGTGTGTGTGCGAGTGTTAAGTTTGCGACCATTACCGATGACAGGGTGTTTTTTTAGAAAATAATAGGAAAAAAACTGTCGAATGTGTGTGTGCGTGTGTTAAGTTTGCCACCATTACCGATGACAAGGTGTTTTATGGAATATAATAAGAAAACAACTGATGAATGTTTTTTGAGTTTGCGACCATTAATAATGGCAGGATGTTTTTTAGAAAATAAAAGGGGGAAAAAACTGTTGAATGTATATTAAATGTAGACCATTACCGTTCCCTGATGATCTGAAGTAATAATTTTGTATAAAACTAGTCCCAGAACTCTTCCTTGAGGAATAGCCGCATTAAGGCAACCGAAATTTGAGTAGCTTTCATGTATTAAGTTTTGTTTTTGTGACCAATCTGTAGCTCGTTTCTGTAACTCTCGCCTCGACAAATTTTTCACCACGAAACGATGGTAATGAAGAAAAAACAATGTGAATTGAATCAAAAAATTGTTTCTCACATGCAAATGTTTCTGTAATTATTTGTTGTGAGAACTGTCTGCCATTCGACCGTTGAATAAAAGTGTTTCTGAAGGAAATTTTGTGAGAAGTTTCACACTTGATTTGTGAAAACAACTCACAATTTAAAATGGCACGAATTGTATAATATTTTATATGTTCTCGTTTGTTTGTGTTTTTATTTTTACTTATTTTTAGTGAAGCTTTATATTTTCAATAACCATTAATGATGGCAGGATGTTTTTTAGAAAATAAAAGGGGGAAAAAACTGTTGAATGTATATTAAATTGTAGACCATTACCGATGATAGGTATAATAAGGTAATAAAAGGAAAAAAAACTGTTGAATGTGTGTGTGTACGATTAATATAGGCAAATGCAGCTGCTGTAGGTTTCATTGGTTTTGTAATTTCTTATCAATCGTAGAACGTTAGCTGTAGGTGTTGAAATTCAAACACATTTTTGAAACTGATAAGAACATATTGTGTTTTAAAGGGCATTAAATTAATTTTTATAAATTTTTTTTATAATGCTTCCACGAGTGTATTTACCCTTGACAATGAAATAAAGACATTTAAATTTTAATAGTAATATATATTCAAAATTTTATTTTACAATATTTTATTATCTGATTAAAAATTATTTTATATTAATATTTAACAGTAGTATGTTTTGGATGGTTCGGGACCAAATTTAACATACAAAAAGCTGCTCATGCCGACACCCTACATTATGTATCGGCATTTTAGGTTGTTTGATTAGTTTGCTACGTTGAATGTGTGTGTGTGTGTGTGTCTGTCCATATGTGACCTTGGGAGTTTGTGTCTGTCCATATGTGACCTTGAGAATACATGTCCGTCGATATGTGAGCGTGGTAATTTGTGTCTGTCCATATGTGACCTTGAGAATACATGTCCATCGATATGTGAGCATGGGAATTTATGTCTATCCATATGTGACCTTGAAAATACATATCTGCCTGTATGAGAGCGGGGAAATTCTTGTGCGTTCATATGTGAGCGTGGGTACTTCTGTACGTCCATATGTGAGCGTGGGAATTTCTGCCTGTCCATTTATACTGTGTACGCCTGGTGAATAATAAAATTTAAAAGCATTTTTAGGTATTACACTATTTCGAAAGTGTTGTAATTATATATGGATGGCCCTAATGCATTTGGCTCGTTTCTTCTTGCTGTAGTTAGATTTCTTCTTTTATTTTTTTGCTTATTAAAACTTTGCTGTGTTTACTTAGGATTTGTCGTCCACCAATTCAGTGTTTTTTTAATCTTTTTTTTCATATATTAGAATGTAGGAAATAATTCAATTGTTCTGATCTTGGTGACATTGAAAATTGATTCCCTGTTTATATTTATATTGAATTTGTTTATTTTATACATGACGATCATCGATGGATTTTATTTGAGGATCTGGATGGTGGTGCGATTTTTGCATTTTGTAGAATAAGAATATTTATGCCATGTTTAAGTGTGAAGTTTGGTTTGTGTCTGTTCTAATGTTTTGATTGGCGATCGGAGCCTTTGTCTGTCAGGCAGACTGTCTGTGTGTGTGTGTGTGTGTGTCGAACGATTGATGGGACTGGACGACAGTTCACTTTTGCTTTCCTACTGTACAAACATAAATACATATTTTTTGAAATAAACAGGTCGTTGTTTAAACATATATACATATTTATGTGCATAGCTTTTATTTTTATAATATTTGTTAATACAAAGTATGGATTGGAATATAATACCTTTGTTTACTTTATAATTTAGTTATTGCTAAACATTTTAATGTGCTAAATTAGGTCAATAGTAGTACTTCAATACTTTATTCGCTATACACAAATAAATGTTAATAACCGTATGCATATTTCATAATTATAAATATTTAAGCAAGCAATTTTATTTATGCAAATATATATAGGTCATTATTAAAACTAATTAAACATCTATATATATATATATATATATATCTTCATCCAAAAACTCTTTATATAAATTTAAATTAGATGATCGCAAGGAATTTATTCTGTAATGTCCCCATGAGTAAGTGTCAATATTATTTGTACATATAAATCTCTTATCATCTAAATTACTTAATGTTAATTTACTTATATGTTATGTATATATTTGATGAACCTTAGATCTAAATACATTCATAGAATCATAAAATAGCTTTTTCTCTAGTAAACATTTTCTAAAATCGGTAATACTTAATCTAGCTGTCACACTATTCTTAAAACCATTAATTTTTTTTATTTCACTATTTACCTTATCTATTTTTATTAAATACATTTTAGCTCGTAGACCAATGAATTCCTTTATAATTTTTCCATTACATTCGCCTTTCATCATTCCTAAAACCTTTTTGTTTACTAAGGGAAACTTAAACACATTGTCTTGGGCATATGAAGATGTATCGAAATGTAAACTTAAATCATTTCGAATATCATCGTATAGATCATTTGTTTTAACATCGTTTATGAAGGAGTCAGTATCCATATAATTCAAGTGAATATCTTCACGGTATTTAGGTTTCATATAATCGTAATTAAAGCTGTACATTTTAAATTTAGGTAATTCTAATACTGAAAACCCAATATAAATTGGTTTGTGGTAGAACGGTTTAATTCTACTCATTTCTTCATGAATTTTAAGGGAACTATGGAAATTAGGTTTAGATGTGAGGGCTCTAGCCCCTAACCTCTTACCTTTACTCTCCCATTCACAAACTAATTTTACATCTTTTCTTTTGTCTACATTTTCCATAGTTTTACCATATACAGCAATGCTTAGAAGCTTGAAAAAGTTTTGTTCAAATGTATTTTTAGCTATTGTTCTATGATGATTATTAAAGTCAATATACTTTTTTAACCAATCCAACTGATTAAATTGAAGTATTCTATGTATTTTAGTTAAAATCAAACCGTTTTGGACACATTGCTGAAAATTTCTATAGTGTATTATATATTTTATTTTGTGATTTAAATTTGTAATTAATTTTGATTGTTTCATGGTTTAAATTTTTTTGTTTTCGGCACAAATTGGAAAATCATTATGATGGTCGTGTAATGTTGCTGGATACTCTAAATCTACTTCAAGTATATATCCCATAGGACTATATTCTTTTATATTATTTACATTAAAATTTTCAACATTTTCTATCCATTTAAAATTTTTGTAGGGATGGTATTGCGACATTGCAAAACAATACAAATTATTAACATCTAAATAAATAAGATAATTTGATTCTTTAGTATAATCATAATCACTAACGTATTTATTATAAGCAACTGATCGTCGTTTACTACATTGTAAAATATCTCCCCTAATACCCTGCAAAACGAAATTATACATATTAATATCGGTTAGCAATTCAAGTTCTATTTCTGTATATTTTAGCATAGCATCCCATGAAAGACCTGGAGTAGTATAATACTGACAGGGATCTAAATTATAAATACTTTTGCAAACTTTTCTAAAACTTTCAAATATATCACAAAGTAATAAAACATCTACTTTTAAATATAAAAGTAGATAGTCCATAAGAGATTTACACTGAAATGTATTCCAAACTTTTTCAGCATGTTCATAATCATCCACACTACACGACTCATTAGTAAGCTTATTGAGGAAGACTGAACGTGGTGGTAATTGTGATTATTGAAGATGATTAACAGAATCTAAATAATCGTAAGGAAAGACACCTTTACGTTTCATTAAATTGATCTCGGTAATATTTTAATAATTTTATTTTACACTTTTTAGATCTTCATCTGATAAATATCCTGCCATCTTTTCTAAACTAGACGACATACATCGAAATGAGTCTAGAAAATGTAATTCAATTGAATGTTTATCATTTACAGAAATTCTCTTTGATATGGATACATATAGTTCTTTCTTTAGAGGAATTATATTTAGATCACCTGCAATAGCCGAAAGTTCTCTAGGTATGAAATTAGCAATTCGGTATTCTAAATTACATTTATTATGAGCAGGTCCTCTATATTCGCCTGTTAAATGACAATGATCTGCTATTCTATCATCAAGAGATAAAAATTGTTTACAAATATGACATACTCTGTCTTCATCTTGCTTTATCTGTTGAACTGATGTTAAGGAATTCATTGGTCTTATAACACTTAAATAATTATTATATATGTTTAAGACATCACTAACTAAATTTTTAAAGAAATGTTTCGGTGCATCATCACCACCATAAATTCTAAATAAATCTAAACTAGTGCCAAACGAGCGACACGAGCATATATATTGAGACCCCTTCATACATTTATACTGATTGATATTAATTTCAAGATGACATATTTCTATCAATGCCCATCCACTATCACGCTTTTGGAATTCACTCATCTTTTTTACTAAAACATCACACTGATCAGAGTAAATTTGAAAAATTTCATCTGTTGTTGAAGCTATATTAAGAATAATCATTTTAGTTGGATAATCTTCTTCTTTTATTAATACATACTCGCAAAAGAGTTCACAATTAAATTTTATGTTATAATGTTGTTGTAGTGAATTAGCAATTTCACAACTTGTTCATTTAAAAACACTTCGGGGATTAAGTTATCCTTATTATCATTTTGTATTACGTACGTTGCTATCCGATTTTTAAAAGAAGAGTTAATACATTTCACGTTATCATTATTACGTAAATGATAGTGCCAATTCGTTTTCGTGGTATATGTTTTGCAGGTATTACAATAAACAGTAGCTTCCTCCATATTTTGAATATCTATATATCTATATCCACATATATCTATAGTGGATGGGCATTGATAGAAATATGTCATCTTGAAATTAATATCAATCAGTATAAATGTATGAAGGGGTCTCAATATATATGCTTACCACCTAACATTTTAAAACGACATGCATGTGTCGCTCGTTTGGCACTAGTTTAGATTTATTTAGAATTTATAGTGGTAATGATGCACCGAAACATTTCTTTAAAAATTTAGTTAGTGATGTCTTAAACATATATAATAATTATTTAAGTGTTATAAGACCAATGAATTCCTTAACATCAGTTCAACAGATAAAACAAGATAAAGACAGAGTATGTCATATTTGTAAACAATTTTTATCTTTTGATGATAGAGTAGCAGATCATTGTCATTTAACAGGCGAATATAGAGGACCTGCTCATAATAAATGTAATCTAGAATATCAAATTGCTAATTTCATACCTATATTTTTCCACAATCTTTCGGCATATGATTGTCATTTGTTTGTAAGAGAACTTTCGTCTATCGCAGGTGATATAAATATAATTCCTCTAAATAAAGAACTATACGTATCCATATCAAAGAGAATTTCGGTGAATGATAAACATTCAATTGAATTACGTTTTCTAGACTCATTTCGATTTATGTCGTCTAGTTTAGAAAATTTAACAGGATATTTAAGAGATAAAGATTTAAAAAGTGTAAAATCAAATTATCAAAATATTACCGAGTTCAATTTAATGAAATGTAAAGGTGTCTTTCCTTACGATTATTTAGATTCTGTTAATCGTCTTCAAGAACCACAATTACCACCACGTTCAGTCTTCTTTAATAAGCTTACTAATGAGTCATGTAGTGTGGATGATTATGAACATGCTGAAAAAGTTTGGAATACATTTCAGTGTAAATCTCTTATGGACTATATACTTTTATATTTAAAAGTAAATGTTTTATTACTTTGTGATATATTTGAAAGTTTTAGAAAAGTTTGCAAAAGTATTTATAATCTAGACCCCTGTCAGTATTATACTACTCCAGGTCTTACATGGGATGCTATGCTAAAATATACAGAAATAGAACTTGAATTGCTAATATGTATAATTTCGTTTTGCGGGATATTAGGGGAGATATTGTACAATGTAGTAAAAGACGATCAGATGCTAATAATAAATACGTTAGTGATTATGATTATACTAATGAATCAAATTATCATATTTATTTAGATGTTAATAATTGTATTGTTAAGCAATGTCGCAATACCTTCCCTACAAAAATTGTAAATGGATAGAAAATGTTAAAAATTTTAATGTAAATAATATAAAAGAAGATAGTCTTATGGGATATATACTTGAAGTAGATTTAGAGTATCCAACAACATTACACGACCATCATAATGATTTTCCAATTTGTGCCGAAAACAAAAAAATTTAAACCATGAAACAATCAAAATTAATTACAAATTTAAATCACAAAATAAAATATATAATACACTATAGAAATCTTCAGCAATCTTCCAAAATGGTTTGATTTTAACTAAAATAAATAGAATACTTAAATTTAATCAGTTGTATTGATTGAAAAAGTATACTGACTTAAATAATCATCATAGAACAATAGCTAAAAATACATTTGAACAAAACTTTTTCAAGCTTCTAAGCATTGCTGTATATGGTAAAACTATGGAAAATGTAGACAAAAGAAAAGATGTAAAATTAGTTTGTGAATGGGAGAGTAAAGGTAAGAGGTTAGGGGCTAGAGCCCTCACATCTAAACCTAATTTCCATAGTTGCCTCAAAATTCATGAAGAATTAAACCGTTCTACAACAAACCAATTTATATTGGGTTTTCAGTATTAGAATTACCGAAATTTAAAATGTACAGCTTTAATTACGATTATATGAAACCGAAATACCGTGAAGATATTCACTTGAATTATATGGATACTGACTCCTTCATAAACGATGTTAAAACAAATGATATATACGATGATATTCGAAATGATTTAAGTTTACATTTCGATACATCTTCATATGCTCAAGACAATGTGTTTAAGTTTCCCTTAGTAAACAAAAAGGTTTTAGGAATGATGAAAGACGAATATAATGGAAAAATTACTAAGGAATTCATTGGTCCACGAGCTAAAATGTATTCAGTCAAAATAGATAAAGTAGATAGTGAAATAAGAAAATTAAGGCTTTTAACAATAGTGTGACAGCTAGATTAAGTATTACTGATTTTAGAAAATGTTTACTAGAGAAAAAGCTATATTATGATTCTATGTATGTATTTAGATCTAAAGTTCATCAAATATATACACAACATATAACTAAACTACCATTAATTTGTTCAGATGATAAGAGGTTTATATGGACAAATAATATTGACACTTGCTCATGGCGACATTACAGAATAAATTCTTTGCGATCATCTAATTTAAATTTATATAAAGAATTTATGGATGAAGATGATGATGATATTTTCCTTAATATAATAGATGTTTAATTAGTTTTAATCCGCAGACAAGCTCTAAGCTTTGCGGAATTAATGTAAATATGAATGAAATAAATGAAATAATGAAATGTTTAGATTATAAGAAAATATTGTAAAATTAAAAGTAAATAAGAAAATATAAAAACTATGAAACAAAAAGAAAATAAAATTTGTTTTTATTAAATAATAAATTGTATATATATGTTTGTTATTAGGCTCAGATTATTAATGATATTAGAAGGGACAGGACACAATATGCTTATTAATAAATTTGGTAATAGCTCAAGCGATATTATTAAGAGCGAAAAAGGAAAAGGAAAACTCGTCAAGTCGTTGGAATTCTCGTGGATAAAAATAACAATATCGATGTGCAAAATAAAAGGATTACTAATATTTCGTTTCCTTCACAAGAAAAAAATCAGTCAATTACAACAAAATTTAATAACTTTATCAAAACAGCAACTCAAGAAACTTGATGAAAAAATTTAAATTATTAATAAGACACTTCAAGATATGATATCTCATAGAGAAATGTTATTAAAAATGTATTTCGATGAACAAATGACAGAATTGCGAGAAAAAATATTTTTTCAACTCGAGGTTTTGCAAGAAAAAACATATGGATTAGAGAATCTTGTTTTTAATTCAATAATTAAAAAAAATAATATCTCAAGCAAAGTACCTGTAGCAAAAAAGAAAATTAAAGTTAAATATTAATACAAAAAAATTATTATTTTCTTATTCTTTTTGAGCAAAAGATCCACTGTATTGTTTTTATATAAAAAAATGTTATAAATTCTTTATTTATATCCAATATTTCGCTACCAACAATGCGTAGCTTCTTCAGGGATATTTTCAACAACAATGTTTACTAAAATTATGTTTTGAAAATTGTTAAGTCAAAAACAACGAAATTTTTTTTGAAACATACATACTTATGTTAAATGACTCAAATAAAAAAAAATTTTTTTAAATAATTATTTCCTTGTCTCTACATAATATAATGAAATAACATAACATACATAGATACAAAATTAACATAACAGAGATACTTATTATGTAATAGCTAATAAACTAAGTTAAGTGTTGAATTTTATTAACTAAATATCTATAATTCTGTGCTACATTTGCTTTATCAATTTTATAATTAATTCGTTGTATAGTTAGCACTTTTATTATATTTAACATTTCTAGCATTATTCTACGTTTCCAATTATTTTCTGTACTCAAAATTGAAATGTTCCTAAAATCTGGACAATGATTGGTCATATTACAATGCAGTGATAAGGCTGTTTTTGTGTTGATGTTGTATTTCTGTATTTATAATCAGATCTATGTCCTGCAAGTCTAATTTTAAGTTTATTTTTAGTTGTACCCACATACATCTTGTTACAATTTTCGCTATCATTACCGCCACATGGTATTTTGTATACTAAATTGGACATTTCTAATTGATCTATTTTGTCTTGTGTTTTACTGAATAATGTATTTAATGTGTAAAACATCTAATGAGCAATTACATATTTCATATTATCATAGATTTTTGAGTTTTCTAATCTTTCAGATAAAAGAGGTACATAAGTCAATGATTTATAAATCTTAGTTTCAGTAATTGTTCTTATATTAAAATGTTGGTTTTTAAATTGTCTTATCAAATTACAAATAAGTTGAATTGGGTAATTATTATTTATCAAAATCTTTTTTATTCTTTCTATATTAGTTTTGTGGAATTGTGTATCACTTATCTTTAGTACTTTTTCTATTAAATTCTAATAATTATTCTTTTTTAATGTTTTGAATAATAAATAATAATTCTACCAGAAGATGTTGGTTTTTGGTACCACCTCTTTTTATTAATAATGTATCTAAATACGAAATCTTTGAATTGCATTCTTTTTCAATTGTAAATTGTATATCATTATGAAAAGAATTAAAAACTGATAAAATGTTATAACTTGCATTTTCCGAAGTAATAAAAAATTTCATCAACATATTTTGTGATAATTTTTGGTTTAATAATTAATTTTGCAATACAGTTATCTAATAGTTTTTCCATAACAATATCTGCTATAATTGGAGAAATTGGAGATCCCATTGGTAGTCCTTTATGTTGAATATATATATTTTTTTTATATTTGAAAATTCTATTATCTGTTTTGTAAAAATCTACAATACGCATACAAATTTTTCTAAATTTTTGTATATTCTTTTATTATTCCACATTTTTCTTCAATTGCTTTGTGTTATCTTTGTCTATTTTATAATTCATCGTCGTGAGTATTTTTATTTGTCATTTTCTCTTTATTTAAAATTTTAACATTGTTAAAATTAATTTATGATTTTTGTATTTTGCATGCTGTGCAAGTGCTGTTGTTTCTTTTCCTTTCTTTATGTCCGATTCATGCTCTTTTATTCTACCCAATTCTCTCTTCGTTGTACCAATATATAACTTATCACATTTTTCCTTTTGACTTCACTTTAATTTCATAAACAACATTATACATTTTTAGTTTTTCTAATTATTATTTTGTGTTTGTGTATATGCATGTGTTTGTGAGTTCGGTTTGATTTGTATGCCAGTGATATCAATTGCGATTGTGTTGGTGAGATTAGTCTTTTCTCTTACATTCACAGTGAGCGAAATGTGATGTTGCGAGGCCTAGTGAAAGGCCTTTTCTAAAACAGCTGTGATCTATAGAGCAAATTTTTGCAAATCGAATTCAGACGTATTTTTATTCTCTTTCAATTAGCCTTATTCAAAACATATTTTTGCTTATATTTTTACTAATTTTTCTCAAACAATAAACACACCATATAATAGCATAGTGGTATACATATATTTCTATTTAGAGCCCTCAAAATAGGCCTTGCGATACTTCCCTGTGAATGAGAGTGTTTTTCAGAAAAATATTATATTTTACGATCGCAAAACAAAAAAAAAAACGTAAGCGTACCTGTGACTTTTGTTTCCACAATTGTGCATGACGCTGACACCCTTGTTTGTATGCTATTGTTTGTTTTTGTTCGTCTGGTAAAGTACTTTGTAAGGTGACCATCTCTGTTAGTGTAAGTATATATGGTAAACTGTAGAATTTATGCTAGGAACACAATTCGGACGAATTTTGACGCAAATATTCGTCGTCAAAAATAAAACACATTAGTGTATATGAAAATGCCCACAATTAATTCGCCATACTTGACGAATTTGAAATACATTTAATTCACCATTCGAACGACGATTTAATAATTAATGTTTTTACTTTAATAATTATTTTATTTGTATTTCATAGTATTTAAATCATAAATACAAAATACTGAACTATAAAAATTGTTTTTAGTTGTGTTGTTGTTAATGTTTAATTGTTTAGGTATTATTATATACATATGGTCACCCCATCAAGTGGTAAACAAATAAAAATTTTATTTAAAATATATTTGTGCAATTTATTGAACATTTTTATTTTGCTATATTAATATTTGTATAGGCTAAATTGTTCTAACTTAGTTAAAATCTCAGAGAGACATGATGATAAATATTCCTAGGCACAAAAGAAGTCAACATCAGTTTTATTCAACTTACACAGCAGAGCAGAACAGCTGTTTTCGAAAGTCGCTGTTTGTTTTTATAAAAAAGGCATTAATCTTTGTAAAAGTAGCCTTTCAAAAACTTTTGAAAAACTAGACAAGAAGCTGATTAGTATATAGGCTGCAACATTATTTTCAGCCTTGCCAGGTTTTAGTACCACTATAATTTCGTCCATTGGGATGAAAAATAGTTAAGGCTTAAAATAGATTTATAAATTGTTGTAGGAAAAACCATTCCTTTATTTGGTTAAGATTTTAAAACTTTGGAGTTTATATTATTGTAACCTGGAGTTTTGGTATATAGATTTATCAGGGCGATCCATTTGACATGGTACATCTAAAAAGTTCTCAGTACCAGCGCCATAGACTAACAATTAGACATGATAACTATGTATATAGGGAGGGACGGCAAATTTCTTTGCCTTCTATCTCTTTCCTTTTTCTTATCGATATAAAACGGCATATTTTTGTTTACAAAAAAATTAAAATTTCTTGACAGGACTATTGGCAATTAAATATATTTAATTGAAAATAATTATTTTTGCGTAAGCTTTAGTATTAGAAATTGGTAATTTATGGATGAAACATAATCTACCAATAGTGCGAAATGCCAAAAGAGCACAAAAAATAAAATCATCCAATAGAGATACAATAAATGCAAGCTCTTTTTCAGCAATAATCAAGAAACTCTTTTAAAACACTTTTTATTTTAATTATTGATTGGCTTTTATTTCCTAGCTTCTTATTCTTAATACAAAGCAATGGTAACTATTTATATGTAGCGAGCCTTTGGCCTATTGTTCTTAAAATTTAAATTATAAAGCTTTTGCTCAATGTTACGATAAGGGTAAACATATAATCTTTTTTATATTCATTTTTGACAACAATAAGTATCTTAACATAATTAGAGATATAATAATTAACTAAGTTATGTGTATATCAGTACATTTCGTTGTCTGTTAATAGTATGTAGATATGCATATTGCGGCTAGAGGTTCTTTACTTAATATTATGTTTTATATACCTACTAAGAGAGCTTGACCGTAATTTCTACAAATTGCATATCATTTTGTGAATTCATAGCATTGCATTATTTTTAGTAATCTCTTCTCTCTTTCTGTTCTTAACCTTGAAGCTGTAAGGTAGTACTACTTAATTTATAAATTCAATACAATTTAATAAACTGCACTGTGATTAAAAATCGAGATACCGAATCCTATAGTAAAAAAGAAAAATTACTGACTGGGAATTACACAATAATCTGCCCTGCAACTGACTACCTTCGGCTGTGGAGATGCTTAGTGAATCATTCCGCTATGCCACAAACATGGCCTGTAGGCCAGTAATTTATAGGAGCAAATCTAAACTACCATGGTGGAGCCTTGAAATCGCACATTTAAGGAATGTCCTAGGTTGTTCAATGAGGCTAGAAGGTCAGGATACTGGCCTCCATATAAATACTCATTGAATCGTTTTAAAAATCTCGTGAGAAACGCAAACAGGATATCTTGGAGGACCTTCTGCAGTGAAGTTAAAGGATCCTCAGAGACCAACAGATTGTGAAAGATACTATCAACCGCAACGGTTGCACCAAGCTACATACAGAAACCCTGTGGTAGCTGAAACACGAGCAGTCAAGAAACGCTAACAACATTACTTGACACTCACTATCCTTGCAGTCAGGCAGCGCCTGTAACAGGAGCTGCTGTTGGCTGCTCAACTGACGGCATAGTTACATTCCGTTGAGCATTAACAGACTGCGCTGGGCCATTAATAGCTTTGACCCGTATAAGTCCTCGGGGTCGGATGGAATAACTCCAGCTAACTTACAGAGGAATGAAGACACTGTCCTACCTTGGATCTCTGTGATCTACAAAGAGTGCTTAAGGAAGGCTCATATACCAGCATGCTGACACATGTGTACAGTCATCTTTATCCCGAAAAGAACTCTAGAAAGAGCAATTGATGTTCACTTGAGAATGACCATACTTAGGAATCTGCATTCAGAGTCACAGCATTCATACATAAAAGGTAAGTCTGTGGAAACCACACTATATTCGCTAGTGGGCTACAGAGAAAAATCCCTTGAACATAAGGCATTCACCTTGGTAGCCTTTCTGTCAACCCTGAATCCATCATTGAAGGAATGCTGGCGGCAGGGATTGACAGGGACATCTGCAGATTTGTTAGAAATCTGCTTACATTCAGAATCGTCAGGGCCTCGATAGGGAATGCATCTAAATACAGAGCAATCAACCGAGTCACCCCAGGATTCCTATTACCCCTTTTGTGGAACCTGACTATTAACTCGTTGCTGCTAATTCTGGAGCGAAGACTGGTCAAGACTGTCGCATACCCCGATGATGTTGTAGTGGCGATTTCCGGTCAACACTTGGATACCAAATTTTAATCTATGGAGCCCGCACTGGCAATCCCTAGTAAGTGGAGTACCAGTAGCGGGCTCAGTGTAAATCCAGCCAAAACGGAGCTGATACTCTTCAATAGGAGTTATAAGACGGACAGCTTCATGCACTCGAAGCTGAACGGCATCCCTTGAAATTATCTGACGACGCCAAGTACTTGGGTGTAATCCTAGATAGCAAGCTATCATGGAACATGAACATCCAAGCGAGAGCGGATAATGCTCTAGGGGACATTTACATATTCAAAAGCGCATTTGCTCTTAACTGGGACATGAACCCAAAGGGTATCAACTGGATCTTTGAAGCTCTTATCAAATTGATACTCTTTTACGGGGTACTTGTGTGCTGGAGTGCGATGGAGAAGGACACTCATCGCAGGACTTTTGAAAAAATCTTTAGTCTAGTGGAGAAGCTGATGACAGGCGCGCTCAGATCAACTCAAATTGGGGCAATCTTAACCTAACTCTGCAGTTAGGTTGAACGCTGCGTGCCAATGGTTAAGGTTTGACTACGGGCACGACAGGATTCTGATGAAATACCAAGACATCAGGACCAGAGAACGAAATTGTGTACAAGAAAATTTAATGTACACCCGCTGTACAATGTACACCCTCAATAAATTGAAGACATTGCCTTTCTTTCGTTGTGTAGACTTTGTTTTGCGTACACACAGTGGCAAGCCTCTATAGTGATGAAAATAATAATAATATCTTTTGATAATAATAATATCATTTTTCTGACAATTTTATAAGGATCGTTTTATATATGAAAGTATACTTACCTCTTTTACATTTAATTTCTGTTGTTTTGTTATTGCTTGCCCGAAAAATAAATATGTTTTATTTGACCCTTTTTCTTATGAGTATATTTGTTTTTTGTGGTGTTGTTGTTATGTGTGCGTCTATTTAAAAACTCTTGGCGTCTCATAGTCATAAATAAGTACCGTAATAGGACCATTATAAAAAAACTGTATGAAAGTAAGGTTTTGTTGAAATTCTGCATAGAAGTAAAGCATATTTCATATATTTTCCCTCTGACAAATTCAACAAGTGTGATAGCTGTAAAAAAATTTAATGTAAAGAAATTACAGAAGAAAAAAATTAAGTATTAAACCAAATATCCAAAAAAAAAATATAGAGAACTGTGAAACGGCTGTGACCATTGATTTGTGGACGGATAACATTGATTTGTGGACGGACTTAATTTCAAGTTAAGTGAAATCATTCTTGGCATGAAATCAATGAATTTTATGTCAAGTAGTGCTGTAAATATACAAAAGAAATAAGAAGTGCTTTTAGAAGAATTTGGGGTAACAAGTTTGTCAAATATAGTAAAGTTAAGTAATAGTTAAGTCCGCTCTAAGAAACTTTGAAAGATTAAATTGTTCAGGTCACTTATTTTCAAACATCCTTAATGAATCATTTGAAGAAACAGATTAACTGAAAATAGTAACCGAATCATGTAAAAAAATTTTCAAATATTTAAAAAAGTCAAATAAACACATTTATTGAATACCACATTAAAAAACTGTTGTCCAACGCGATAGAATTCTAATTATGTAATGCTAAAATCAGTTCTTGACAATTATGGAAACGTAAGTGCCATTCTGGCAAACAATAGTAAAAAACGATATCTGTTAAATTTTAGCATGTTTTTTTTACAAAGTTTGGTGAATTTATGCAACAATTTGAGAAGATTGCCAAAAAACTGCAATGCTCTAATTATCCCACTCTTTGTTTTGTTATGCCTTCTATAAGCAAGGTTCAAGAGATTTGCAATTTAGAGGGAAACGAAGAGGATGGTATAGCAGCATTCAAAACAAATCTTTTACTGAAATTAGACAAATGGAAAAGTAGTTTACACATACTACATAAAGTTGCGGTATTTTTGTATCCTTCTGGTATATATTTAATAGAAAATGATTTTCATGCTGTTAAGCAATTCTGTATTGATGCAAAAACAAAAGCACTTAACATACAAGAAAATAATACTCCCGAAATCTCAGATTGCAGGACATCAGAATATACAAAAACCTCTGTTGCAGAATTTGAGCAATTTCTTCCCAGATATAGATATGAATACTCCATCACAGTTTGGTCTAGCAAATTAAGAAGTGAAGTCGATCGCTATGTCAATGAATATGTAAGCCTCGCAGAATGTCTTGATACAATGGTATGGTGGAATGTTAATTCCAGTACGTATCCAAACTTATCGAAACTGGCTCTAAAAGTACTATCAATTCCTGCAAGTAGCGTCGCTTCAGAGCGTGTGTTTTCGATGGCACGGAATATTATAACAGAAAATAGAAATAGAATACAACCTAAAACTGTTGACAGTGTTCTGTTTCTTAATTCTCTACACAAACAGAATTTGTGGTAAAATGCCTTTCTCTTAAAAAAACTTAAACTACTTTTCTTTTATTTAACTAACTCCCCTTTTGCACAGTCATAACCGCATCACGGTTCTGGTAATGTAAAAACACTCCAATTATGCAGAATTGCACAATATAGCAACAGTGTGAAAGCGGAGTTAGTTTTGTATAAAAAAAGTAATTTTAATTTAATTTGAGATTTAAATTTATCAAATATAATGTTTTTTTCAGTACGCAGATTTACAGCATACTGATTTAAAGTTTACCGAAAATTATTATGTTAAAATTAATTAAATTTTTGTTTTGTAAAGCAACGTAATTGAATTTTATTTTATTATATATGTATATACGAAAAACTGCTTATTTGTGATAGAATTTTTAGATTTATTTTTTATAATAGCATAAATGTCATCAAGAATATTGGCATTTTTATTTTCACGACTCATTAATATAATCAAAGTTACGTAAGTATACCCTACAATAAGTGTCTTTTTCTCACAATAAGTGTTATTTCTCACACACGCACACATTAATTTTATAAAGATACAAAAACAAATATAATGTTATATGTTTATGTATACGGACATAAAGTGAATTCAATGTCTTAAATTTTTTTGATGTCTTCAATGTTTTCAATGTCTTAAATTTTTTCAATGTCTTCAATGTTTTCAATCTCTTCAATGTCTTCAATGCACAGTCCTGTACACTCAAGATGTATTTGTGTATAAGGTGTGGCATGTATACATTTTTCAATGTCTTTTTTTTCGATGTCGTTGATGTAAGCTTGTGTATACAAAGGCTAAAAAAGTACACTATTTCGTTCTCTGATCAGGACCCACGACAAGGTTGACTATGGTATACCAAAATCTTTCTTTGAGGGACTTTTCCATTATCTTGTCGGTGACAGGGAACAGGCTTCTAGACTTTCATTTTCCGAAGATTCCATCAGAGTCTTTACTGACGGATCTAATAGGGAAACTAGTGTAGGCGGGGGTTTCTACGTGGAGAACTCTAACGTAAGACCTTAATTTAGGCTTCGGGATAGTTGCAGCATCCTGCAAGCCGAAATTTTTGGTATTACTCGTGTAGCTAGATGGCTGAGGTATTAAAAGATATCGAACGATATTTATAGCTTTGCCGACGGTAAGGCGGCCATCTCTGCTATCAGTGGTGTGTACAGCACATCCATAGCTGTGGTTGAATGCCGACCATCTTTGCATGAGGGTGATCTTGTTTAGGTACCGGAAAATTCTGATTGTCCTGGCAACCTTATTGCTGACGGAATTGCAAAGCGAGTGACAGAGCTGAACAACTCTATGATCTTTCACTTCCCCTATAGCACTGCAAGTTCTTGATTCAGTGCGAATCGTATAGGCTTGCTCAACTAAGGTAGGAAAACGTGAACAACTGCTGCGTAGCAAGCGGCACGTGGCCCCCCTATGACCTCTGCGACCTTCTTAGCTTCAGCAAAGTCTGTCTGCGGAAACTTGTGAATTTCCTAACTGGACATTGCAAATTTGGGACCCATGCAAGAAGGATGGGTCTAGAATATAACGCCTTCTGTAGAAGCTGCATTGACGAAGAAGAGGAGGAAACTGTGTTCCTTCTTCAATGTCAGTGCCCTGCCTTGAACATTGCAAGAGCGATGATACTGCACTCCCATTTTTTTGCCAGACTCCCATTTTTTTGCATAGCCTAGGAAGTGTGGAGCTGGTTACAATTTCGGCCTTTTTAAGGATCACAGGATGGTTCAGCGCGGCAGAGGATAACTCATAAGCAGTCTTCTGCATAAGGGTATAACAACGGGACCGATTTAACGGACCTTGGTGCATGGTCTCGATAATTGCCCTAATAACGTAACCTAACCTAAGCTTCATAAATTTCTAGTAGTGATAACCTAGAATTAAATTTGCTTGCTTTGCTAAGTTTTCTGTAATATAGTAAAACTCATCTTGATACTTTAACTTTTATTTTAGAGCTGATTCATTTTTCCCAAAAGTTATATATTAAAATTCAAAGTGATCAATTAAGGGGTTTTAGCTAGTTCCTATGTGCATTTCACTGGGGCTAATGCAGATCATCAGGGAACCTTTACCCAACATTTCTTAGAATAACTAGAGATAATTATTTCAAACTTCCACATTAATAAATGGGAAGCTTAAAAACAAACATCAAAGTCATAACAAGAACTCACTGATCACTTTACCTTTTTAATTTTCTTACGTTTTTATTTCATTCTACAATTGGTTGGCTTTTTTCCGACTCCAGTTGTAGTTTTAAGAGAAATAGAGAACAACAACTACTAATAATAGTTTTAATGTAAAAACAATTTATGAAGAGTGTTGGCAAAATAAGTTGTTTAAGCGCGGGAACTCGCTAATTTAATTATTACATGTTTTTTGGAATTGTCGTTTTAACTATTTAACTTTTATTTTCGTGCATTAAAGAGTTAAAACGACAATTCCCAAAAACATGTAATAATCTCTATGCTCTTATTGGAGCAAAACGCGACTTACTTCAATTAATTAACACTATGGAGTCTCGTTTTGAACAAAAGAAAACCGACAAAAGTTATGTGGTTATCTAGCTCCCTTAGCACAAAAAGTTGATGACATATTCAAAATATTTGAAGCTCAACCTGGGAAAGTTGTGTGAAAATTACATGGAGAGTCGCTTAGTGTGAAGGATGTTCCATATATGAGTGAAGGGGTCTTCTTCGAATCTTTTGAGAAGTACCACATTTAAAAGGAAAAATAATTAATTCGCTTCCAGAAACTTCAACGACAAATATCCCCATAGCTAGTACCTTTGTTACACAAAATTGTCGTTCAGATTATGCACTTCAATCTGATACTAAGTTGCCAAAGTTATCGCTATTAAAATTTTCTGGAGAATATGTGGGTTGGACTCCATTTCGAGGCATATATTTCTCCCTCGTTTATGAAAACCCCTCGCTTTTTAAGATCTAAAAATTTTACTACTTGTAAAATAGTCTCACTGGAGAAGATCCAATTTAATTAAGACAATTTCAGCCACTGAATCAAATTATGATTCTGCATGGGAAATCCTTAAAGAGAGGTATGAAAACAAGCAAATGCTTGTTAGACATAAAATAATGTAAGTTTTTGTATACCAAAGGCTGATGGTAGATACCAATCAATTAAAACTGTACTTGACTGCGCTCGAGAATGTTTATCTTCACTCATGAACTTAAATATTAACACCTAAACCTAGGATCCTATTCTTATCCACCTATTAGTTCAAAAGTTAGACATTCAAAGCAGAAAGGATTGGACGTTATCTTTGAAATCATCCACCGAGCTCCCCTCTAAGGAGGAGTTATTTTCTTTTCTAGAAAGGACATTCCGTACTTTGGAGTGTATAAGAGATGGACACCACTTAACTTTTAAACAAAATTCGAATAAAGCTGACAAACAATCTATATAAATGTGAAAAACTTCTTGCAATTCAGGAAATTTTTAAACAAAATTAACTCTTTTGTTCATACTGTAACTAATCCTAATCGCATTCTCTATTAAAATGTTTTAAATTTTTAGCCGTTTGTTTTAACTCAAAAGATGAATTTTTATCAAATAAACGGATTTGTCAAAACTGTCTTGTACTAGGACATGATGAAAAGAATTGCGACTCTCTATTTTACTCAGTTGTTCCTTCGCTTACATATGATCTTAAATAGCAACCAGTCACAATTCATAATTCAAACACTTGTCAAACGGTCTTGCTCTATAAAATTCGTTTGAAAGTTTGTACTCGTCTTGGTTACTTTTCTCTACGTGCTCTTTTAGACCCCGGTTCACAAGGGAGTTTAAAATCTGATTTAGTGGTTTAACTTTTAGGTTTAAGGAAAGTCAAGTCTCACTGTAAGATAATTAGTTTAGGTAATGGCAACGAGAATGTTTTGAAACATTTTATGTTTATGGAGTTTTGCAATAAGAAACAGGAACCAGTGGTCTTCTGTACCGCTTTAGTTTTAGACACTCTTTCCTCCTATAAACCTGATCCTTCAAATAATTACATTTCTATGCCTGATCCATACTTTTTTGATACTAACTCTTTGACATAATCCTAGGCGCTTATGTCGTTTCGAAAGTAAAAGTCGCTTTTGATTCGATTGTACATAAAGATTTTTTTTTTTAATTTGCATTTCGGTTGGGTATTTTCTGGAAGTAATAACTCTATATCTACTAATACGTTGTGCAAAAACAATGCGATTGTAGAAAATACATTAACTTCTTTCTGGAAGCAAGAAGAAGTAGTAGTTAAACGAAAATTAAGTAATGAAGACCTTGCATGTAAGAATCATCTCGATCAGAATCAAGCCGTTATATGGTATACCTACCAGACAAATCTATTTTGAACGATAGTAATGAACCTCATCTTCACAACAGTGTTATAAGTGCATTCAAAAGGTTACGGTAATTACAGATTTCGTTTGCTAAACGACCCCAATTTGCAGAAACTTACAAGCATTTTATGCCTGAATATTAATTGTTAAGTCACATGTCGAAAATCGATAAATATCCATATGATGTACTACAAAATTCATACTTCTTACCCCATCAAGGAGTTTTGATGGAGACCAGTACAACAACTAAATCAAGAGTTGTATTTGATGCTATCACTGAACATCGCAAAAAGCAATAAATTTTTTAGCGGTCTCAGCCAACTGACTATATTTCCATTTACGAGTTGAATACTTTTACATATGGCACAACTTCAGCGCCAAATTTAGCTAATCGCGTGCTGCAGAAACTAGCACAAGACTATGAGCAAAGCGTCTATAATATAAAGATGTTCCACTTCCATACATTGATTTGCCGGTAGTAAAATTTGAATGGTATTTATCAAAGTGAACATTAAAGAGAGAGAAATGTGTTTACTTTGAGCTAGAGAAACTTGTGGAGAGGAGTATCAAAGGAGAAAATATTTGAAGGTATACAGATATGCATACATACATATGTATGTTTGTGCTTCTGTGTATTTTTCATTTATTTATTTATTTTATTTTTCATAAAAAATGTACGTGAATAAGTAAATGAGCTTTACAGTTGTTTTTATTAATCCATTACAAGTCACTGTACTCAAATAAGTACAGCTGAAATTTTGCTAGCTATTTTGTATTACTAGAATATTATTAATAGCTGCTGAAAAACAATTTGTATGTAGTTTTTAAAGCAAAATCATGGGTTTGATTTGTGTCGAAAAAGCTTGTGGAGATAAGCTAGATATTTTGATTATATTTAAAACTGTAATAATTTTTTGCTGTTTTTGAGTTATTATCACAAAAAATATATCAGTCTATCCCACAGACAAAAAACACCTCTGTTTTTTTTTAAAGGTAATAAAACTAGAAGCGTAAACTTTGGACTGTACTCGCTTGAGTACATTGACAACATTCATAAGCAAAAAACTGATATATTTTTGTTACATTATTACCATGAATAGGAACCTTTTTCTGCCTAAAACTACTCCAATAGCCTTCAAGAAGCTGTTGTTAGTATATTATGTAAAAATTATAAGGGCAATAATTCTAGCGCACTAACTGACGAAGAAGAACGTGATGACGAAGACATGACATTATTTGTAAAATGGAAGGACATCAGCATTTGTGCAATGGGAAGCAATTATGAAACGTTTGCTCCGATAGGAAAGTTTATGCGATGGTGATCAAGCAAGCGTGAAAGGATTGATGTGGTGATACCTCAATTATTCCAAAATCACAACAACAACATGGGTGGGCTTGACGAGATCGACCAGTCAATATCATTATGTAGGATTGCTATACATGAAAAAAAGTGGTGGTGGGTCCTATTTACCTATATTTTAGTTAATTTTTTTTTCTAACGCTTGAGGATTGCATGTACTAGCTAGTGAGAACCTCATAGATAAACTAAATCTTCGACGTCATATGGCACGCTATTATCTACGACAAGGTGGGAGAAAGAAATTGCGACAGTCTGGTTGAATAATTATAGGCTTGTCTCAAAATGGACCTGGACCCCAACCCGCTAATAATGGAAACCACCTACGGTGGGAAAAAGAATGTTTCCAAAAGTTACACACATAAGAGGTCAGTTTACTCAGTTGAGTACACCACAAAATATCTGTTATAAAAATTATTATTGTGCCTAATTTTTTAACCTTTTTTATTTTAATAATTAATAAATTTGATAGAGTTTTCACTTTCTTTGATATTAATATTTAATTTTCGACATTTCGCTAACCATCGGTTAGCTTCTTAAGAAATTATTTTGCATTGTCAAAAACTTTCTTTTCAAGAAAAGGAAAAACAAAGAAAAGAAGAAGCTAACCGATGGTTAGCGAAATATCCAATATTAAATATTAATATGAAATAACCTCAAAACTCTAAAAAATCGATTGATTATTATAAAAAATTTTTATATTATTTTATGTTTTTTACATCTATTTCAAATAAATAATAACATGTTTTTAAAATATAGCCAGTATTCTTTTTTTTACTATAAGCAATCTTTCAATATAAAATATTTTCTAACTAAAAATACTAATAAAGATTTAAAAAAAATTTATGAAAAACATTATAATATTTTATATTGTCCAATAATTTTATTTTATCCAGTGAACTGCACCTCTAGATTGTTGGCTCAAGATTTGATTGAAACTCGTACATGGTCCAAAATTTCATTAAGAATCCTCTGAATGTTGGCCAAATGCGTTTTCAAACCTACACACCGCTGCACTGCGGGCCAGAAGTCAGGTTTTTTGGCCAGTAGTCGAATTCAGGTAAAAGGGAAATCTGCATATATTTTTTGAAAGTAGACAACTAGCTTAAGTTGTCTGTTATGGTAAAATATTTGTTATTTTTCGTCTGTAGGATTTTGTTCATAAGCGCTGAAATTCAAAATTTCATATGTTTAGTCATAGTTTTGTTATAAGGGTTATTTATACAATTCATAAGGTTATGAAAATATTTTTAATAAAAATTATTGCGTCTAATCCATTTTATATACCAGATGCAAAAAATTATAATAAATATGTATTACAAAAACCGCGTGAAACTCCTTAGATATTATCAAAATTCAAAAAATTGTTTATTTCGGATTCTCGCAACTTTTCGATTTAAAAACTTTTGATGGGTATTACAACGATTTTTATGTCAATCGACTCAATAATGTCTTACCTATATGTGTTTTTGCGACCGTTCATAAACAAAAGAGATATTGACAATAAACTAAACTAACTACCCATATAGTTGAGGAATGTTCTAAATATATATTTCCCTTTATTCATACAATTCAATTTTGGAATGCATGAAGGTTAAACTATATAATTCGGCATTTGCTTAAAATATGAATCCCAGGAAAGCAAATAACTCCCTTTGTATAATTTTCCAAACAATTTCTTAATTCTCTCAGGTTCGGTGGCAATTATGGATGTGGTATTTACTTGTAATCATATCCAGGATTAAATGAATGATCTTAACGATTTAAGTATTGTAGCCAGCGTGTTTGATATAGTTACCCGAGTTGACGCTTCCCTTGTTTACCAGACAATCAGAACCGTTTTAAATGAATGATTTGGTATATGATTGAAAATGAGTTCATATTATAAATTTATAAAATAATCAGACCTTAGAACTAATGTTAATACGTCTAGTTGTTATATTGAAGAACTTTAAAAATAAGGAAATTTAGGCAAAAGTTCAGTTTTAATAGAATACCGATGGCGAAGTTAACAAAAAAAAAAATGGCAATTTTGCAAAACATATCACGTGAAAACGATAAAGATGTTACTGTGAAATATATTTTAAAAAAGTTAAAGATGGACATTAGAAGAATTCAGAAAAATATATATTTTAAAATAAAAAACCATTCTCTATAATCTTACTAAATTTCAACGTGTTTATCGAAATGATACCTAGAATTTTAAAAACAGCACTATCAGCAGCCCTCAGATGTTTCATAAGTTTAATATATAATCTCTGTAGATCAATATTAGAATAATTAGAGAATATAAAAAAATAAGCAATATATAAAAAAAACCAATAACATATTTTGGTTGCCATATTGATTCGTCATTTTGAATTTCCCACGTCTTTTTACACGTTTAGCATTACAGAACTTAACAGTTTCATTCGAGTTAAAAAAATCCAATATTACTTCTTTTAAAAATATTTGGTTGCCATTTAAAATTTTATATCAGACTTGAAATCGGAGCCACCTTAAACTTTAAATGCAGGAGGTATCAAATTCACTAATGCAATAATCTATGTGTGGCCATAAAACCTGACTTTTAGCCCGTAGTGCGCTGAGGAGAAGCGTACGAGTAAGCTTTCAACCAATACTAGTAGTAGAAAATTATATTCTGAAATATTGTCAAGATTTTCTATGCTGCACACTATACTTCGAATTCCAGCAAGAACCGTCAGTAAGTAAGAATCGACGTTTTAATAACTGCATATATAAACAAAGCATTACTTCACTTTATTAAAGTTACACAATTAATAAATGTTCCGAATGAGATTAAACTTCTTCATACAAATCGTGAGCTAAAAGGTATCACGATATTCAAACGTATGCCATTTCTCGACGTAAATGAAGTAATTCGCATGGATAGTCGTCCTATTATATAAGCTATATCCAAACCTCTTTCAAAACTTATAATTATTGACTCACATGATGGAACTTTACACGGTGGTATTACTCTCACTATGTCTTTTGTGAATCGAAAATTTTGGATAACGTCTGGAAATCAATTATCCAAATGCATTATTCATAAATGCATAGCTTGTTTTAGATATGCTGCTAAAACTTCCCACCAAATTATGGGAACCCTACCTCAAATTACTCGACCCTTCAATCATAGCGGTGTTCACTATGCTAGTCCTATTAGTATCAACACGTCAACTTTAAGATGTGCTGTCGCACAACAGACATTTTGTGAGCTGGCGTGTGTTTACCGCATCGATCGTTAGGACCATGTCCCAAAAATAATTATTCTGTCTTATATTTGCAGATAGTTTTGACGCTTTGTTCCGTTTCTCCAAATATTTTCGGAAAACATAGTTTACAAACCCTACTTTTTTCTCGAATTTCAAAATTATACATATAAACATATAGTCTTCTTCCGAATTTCAATTAAGTTTTAATAACCGACGCTTTTTTTATTCTCCCATACTCCAGTAAGATCCAAGAACTTTTGTGTGCTCTTCGATATTGATTTTTGTTTGGCATTTTTGCCTACATACACCCACTTCCTCAATGTTTCTTACAGGAATAGTTTTATTTTGATGTGTTACATATTCTAATCCCAAGTTTTTGTTATTCCTTTTTGTTAAAGATGAACACGATGCAAATATTTTAGAGCTGCACCGAACTGAATCAAACGCTCGTTTTTCACAAGAACCTCTAATCAAACCCATGAAATTTAAATGGGTTTGATTTGAGAGAGTTTGAGAGCGTTTGATTCAGTTCGGTACAGCTCTAAAATATTTCAACTTCTTTTAGTTCTGGTAAGTTGACATCAGCCATGTTTGAGTCTAAAGTACTAGCAAAGAATACACATCATGGTACAATTATCAGGTATATGCAAAGCAGATTCATTACAACAAAGCATCTTTTTTGTGAAATAAAATGTCAAATACAATGCGGATTAATTAATTCACCTTTCTCAAATAAAATACCATTTTATGTAAACAAAATTAAATTTATTCATTGTTGTGTTTAAAAATATCAAAGTGATGTAAGTATTGGTTGTAGTAAAATTTATGAAATAAAATAAAACAAAATTTATATTTTAGAAGACACAGACGTGTTGTGGTTGTCCAAGGTGCTCAGAAACTTTATAGGTTCCCCAAGAATCCGAAAAGATAAGTGTGTGATAGATATAAACATCTTCCGGAAAATTTTAAGTGGCAGACAGTGCTTGGAACTGATTCATGTTTATGATTATGAGTACAAAACTCATAATTTTTTCTGCAGATGTACACCTTTGTGGCATTTTCAGTAGTAAATTATCATATTATTCGTTCACTACGTTATTGTGGATCAATAGGGGTTTGCATCACTAAAATACTGTCTGACGATAGAAGTCAATTGCTCGTGAAATTGTCGAAGATCTTAAAACTGATTTGCGTTTCCAGGGTTCTGCTGTGATGGCTCTTCAGGAAGTTAGTGAAACTTTTTTGGTTGGTCTCTTCCTAACTACAAATTTCTGCACCATCTATGTATATACTCTTGGCCAGACGAATTCCTAGCGAACAAACTTGAATATTGGCTGATGACAATAATTATCCCTACTGCCATCGTACAAGATGTCATAACCACTTTTAAAACAATCGATCCTTTTCAGGACCACAAAACTTTTTATAAAAAAAGATTATATATGTTTATTCTTACAAATATAACATAAATTAAAAGTTTGTTGAAGGGATTGCTCAAATCTTTGTTTATATTGTAATTACCCTGTTTTGCAATGATATCACATCGCCAATCGTCCATATGTGTAGAATTTCGGGAATGGTATTTGATTTCAGATTCCGATAAAAGAACCATTTAAAATAAATAATACTTATATAACTTTATTTTGCAATCAATGAATAAAAATTGAAATGAGTAAAAATTTCAACTTTATATTTAAAAATATCAAAAAACCAACACGAAGTAAACAGAAAACATAAAAATGCGTTGAATTCCACAATTTTTGACAATCTGTTCACTATCGCCTGTGCTGTTGCATATACCTGTTTATTGTACCATGATACCCACTAAAAGAACACGCATGTCGAACAAAGCATGAAATAAAATTTTTAAGTGTTAATTGGTGCCGGGAGTAAGGCAAAACTCGAAGAAAAAAACAGAAACCAACGCGTTAAACATCGAACATTTTTAAAGTTTGTTTCATCAAATTTAACTTATGGTACTGAAAAGAAGGTGGAGAAAGAAACAAGCAAAAACACATGCAAACTTGTTTGAAGATCTTTACAAAAAATCATTTCAAAAAGTTATTAATGAGTGAGCTACAATATTTTTAATTATTGTCAGCTTTTAACTGAGCATATATACGATGAGTGCAAGTGAGAAAAAAAAAACAATTGACAATGTGGCAGAAAACACTCGGTAAAGATGTGTAAGAGATCTAAAAGTCATTTTAAAGGTTTACGATTTTTTAAGTTTCCATCTTCAGACAAAGTTTTAGGGCAAATTTGGTGGGGAAAATGTCAAATTCCTGAAGAAAATTACACAAAAATCTTTATATATGCGACCGTAACTTTGAAATTTCATTCATTGGGATAAAAAACTTAAGATTTAGACAAGATTGCCAACAAACACACACTGTGAAAATGTCGTCGACCCCTTCTGTTCAAATTGTGAAAAACAAACAAAACTGTCAAATCTATATAAGAAAACATCCAACGATCTTTTATGAAAATACAAGAAAGTTTTGAATTCCAGAAAGAAAACTAGAACTGCCAGAAAAAGGTTAGGAAATTCTGTTAGAGAATCTATTGATGCTCTCCAAAATATTAGCAATGAAAGCAAAACATTTTGCTTCTCGACTAAGGGAATATTCTGAAGACGTAAAGAATTTTGCTCAAAATATATACATACATATGTATTACAAGTCTCCATCCATATAAAATTTTCTAAGAAACAAGTTTAATTTTAACTTGCCGCATATTTCCACCCTGAATCGGTGGGCGCCAATAAAATTTCTTCAACCTGGCTTAAAGAACAATGCGTTTGAGGTCGTAAAGCAAAAACGCGCACAGTTGGATGAACGAGATTCTAAGTTTTGGTTATATGCGAAATGAGCATAAGAAAAAAGTTAAGTTATAGTCAGAGTTTAAATTCAATAGATGGATTCGAAACAACAGATTTTGTAAGAACTAAGAGTATTGGTACTCATGCGTGTGTTTTTATGGTAAAAGAATTATTTACTAAATGGAGTGCTTGAAAGGAAAAAAAAACCAACAAATTTTTCAGGTTACATGTGCTTGTAAGAAATCATATATCGACATAAACAGTTTTATTTTTCAGGCTACAAGCGCTTGTAAGAAACCACATACCAAGATAAAAATTTTTTGTGACCCCGACATGATCCTGTACACAAGTGCAGGACAATCAATTCCTGAACACCACAACATTAATTAATAATGGCTTCATTTGAAGAACTGGTTAACAAACAAAAGTTGACGGGAGACGAGATTGAAACAGTAATCCGCAACTTTAAAAAGGACCCTTTATCGAGAAAGGATTTCACCAGTTATTTCCAAAAACGGTTAAAAAGGCTGGACGAGGAATGGTCGAACTTCGAGGTGACCGATAACCATATTCGACTACTGGAAGATTTACCGCTGGATCACAAATATTTCAGTAAGGATTACTACCAGGCAATAACGGATGCCGTGCATAAATATAGAGAGATATTTGAGCAAGGACTACTAAAAGTATCTCCAGCAGAAACAAGAAAACTATAGGCTGTTGCCAGCAAAAAACAATACAAAATGAAGCAACAGCCAGTTGCAATAACGAACTTGTTAGACGAATCCGCAGACAAGCTGCCATGATGGCATTGCTAGCGCGTTTATTATCTGACGGCTTCACAAGTGAAGATACTCAAGTTGCACAAAAACTATGGGCAAATATTAAAGAACTACAGTACACTATAGCAGGAATGTGTGATGATCCGCAGAGTCAAGGATACAATATGGATCTATACATTCAGCTAGAAATAAAATTACGAAAAACTATTAAATTGTTCAATGGCAATTCATCAATTCCATGCCATTCAGAGAATAACAATGGACATTTAGATAATGTAGCAGTACCGATTCCGAAAATAACGCTGCCGAAGTTTGATGCAAGTTACTTGAAGTGGAAGGAGTTTCATGACTTGTTATCATCCCTTATAGCTATGCAACCAATACCTAGTGTTCTAAAAATCTGGTGTTTAAAAACACATCTGGTGGGAAAAACTGCAAATTTAATCAAACACTTCACGGCAACTGGTGAAAATTTCGAGGCAGCGTGGGCCGTAGTAACTGATCGCTATAACAACAAAAGATTACTAGTCAGTAAGCTGGTGCAAGATCTAGTGGATGCTCCATGTAAACCCACAGGTGATAAATACAAATTAGTGCATGACAGAGCTCAGGAGTGTCTCTTATCATTAAAAAGTCGTCAAATAGATACGTCATCTTGGGATCCACTTCTTCTACATTTGCTATTAAAAAGGCTAGATCAGGCCACACGTCTTCGATACGAACAATCCCTTTTGCATACACGAGAAGTTCCAACTGTCAAGGAATTTCTAAAATTTTTGGAAAGAAATTTCTAATCAATGAAAGCAACAGCTGAGAAAAGTAAACCTTAAATTTCAACGCCAAGGGTGTGCAGTTCCATTACAGCAGAAAGCTAACACAGCAGTGCCTGTGTCATATGTAAGAACTCTGGGCACCCATTATTTTCACCATCAGCTTGCCTTCAATTTTTTCAAAAGCGAGACTATTGCGATAATTATTTAAAGCCTGGTCATAACACAAACTGCATGAGAAGAAGTAGTGTGAAATGTTCTAAAAAACACAACACGCTTTTGCATCTGGAGCATTTGGATCAAGAAGCCATCAACAGACCAAAAAAATTTTCAGATTAGTCAGGAAGCCACTTCGCTTGCTGCATACAAACATTCCAATTCCTACAACTACCAACTTCTTAGTACGGAATTCTCGATTCAGGATTATAGCTCAACCTTGTCAGCGAACGTTTAGTCAAACGTCTCGGAATCTCACCCAAAGCAACTTTGATCTATATCAGCGGAATTGGATCAAGCAATACTAGAGCTTAGCATCGAGTAAACATAGGCCTGCATTCTTGAGTTGGCAACTTTTCTGCTCGGTTGGAGACAGCAGTTTTACCACACATAATATCACCTAAACCATCGCAACTTATCAATATTGAGCACTGGTCAATTCCCACAAAAATTCTACTAGGGGAACCAGAATTTAGTCGACCAGACAAAATAGACGTTGTATTGGGTGAAAATTAGTATCATCATTTATTAGAAGGACAGATTCAACTAGCAAATGATTTACCCACTTTACAAAACACTGTACTTGGATGGGTTGTCTCCGGAAAAATTGGCGGATACAATTTACATGCAAGTACATGTGGAGTATTTACCATACTGTTGCAAAGAATGGCAGTAGACTTCAAATGGTTTGATGTTTTATGAAACTTTTCGCTGTAACGAAACCATTCGAAAACAGAAAAAATAGAAACGATACCTTGTTTGATTCCTTTTTTTCGAATGTTTCTTACATTTGTATGTTTTAATAAGAAAACACAAATGATTCTAAAAAACACTCGAAACATGGAATTACCAATTTTCATTCGTTCTTTAGTTAAAAAAAAGATGTATGAGTAAGAATAACTATTGTTTATAATAAAAACAATTTTGAGTGAAGAATATATTTAAATTATAATGTATGTATATATATAAACATAAATATATGTATATAAATATATGTATAAGATATTTTTTTGTTAAAAAATTTTTAGTGTTGACTCACAAAACATTTCGTTTTGTGAAACACAATCAGTTATGAATAGAATAGTATATTGACGAGTTGTTTTTTAACTCGTTAATAGAATATTTGTCTATTTGTTTGGTGTCTATTTTGTTTCGAACCACATTTTATATGCCTAAAAAGAAATTTATGATTTGATTTAAAAAACAAATGAATGGTTTGAAAGCTCATTCGAGACTTTTGAAGCTACACTATGGTATTTACGAACCAGGAAGACAACTTGGAAGAAGCCATTGCTAAACTCTGGGAAATTGAAACACTAAAATCGCCTGACAATGGAATGTCGACCTCTTAGAGACTGTGTGAACACCACTTTACACAAACTCACACAATCGAAAAAAACGGTAGATATACAGTGAGATTACCATTTTGCAACAACCTTAATGTAATAGGCAATTCACATGAAATCGCATTCAACAGATTTCTAGCCCTAGAAAGATGACTAACAAACGCTCCAGAAATTAAAGCTATTGTGCGTAGCCTTCATGAAAGAATATGAAGCATTGGGACAAATGACAAAAATAGACATAAATACTAATTCAATGCCAGGATATTTTATTCCTCGCCACTGCGTAATCAAGCCTGATAGCCTAACAACAAAATCACGTGTCGTCTTCGATGCGTCTGCAAAAACTTCTGAGGGCTTATCTCTGAACGATTTGATGTACATAGGACCAACAGTTCAAAGTGAACTATTTTGTATTTTGCTTCGTTTCCGAATGCCACGCTTCGTGTTTACAATAGACATTGAAAAGATGTACCGACAAATACTAATACATTTAGAAGATAGAAAACTTCAAACCATTATATGGAGAGAGAACCCAAAAGCTATTCTGATCATCAACATTGCTCGTATGCAATATTTTACCATAAGTAACTCTGAGCTCGAATTATGCTCACTGCTTGCAGAGATACGTATTTATACTCCACCAACCAAATAAGATACGAGTAGGGCTCCTCAAAATGTTCCTGTAAATTTAATTTGTTTTACAACAGAACCCTTTCAAATTGCCCAGTACAGAAAATCAAAGATACTCTGGCATGGATCCCGCTTCGCCACAAAAACCAATGGATCTACGCAGTTTTTGGCACATGTCATGTAACAGCAGTATGTAAATAAGAAATTACACAACTAACACGTGAAGGATCTGGGTTGCTTGTTCTGGAACCAGAGTGCATTCTCAAATACAGACATCAAACACTAGTTTTTGGGAACCAACCGAACAAAGCCTCGAGGAGCATTTGAAACCATTACTGAACAAAATACTTACAAGCGAATATCTGTCACAAGCAAAAAACTTGACAACTCTACAAGCCTCATTAGCTCCACAAGATATAATGAAATTACCAAACAAAATTGAAGTCCACAATTACCATCATCACACTTTGCATTTCAATCTATTTTTTTAGCAAGAGAAAATCCAAATCACAACTAAATAACTCAACTCAAATTCCAGCACCTCGTACACAGGTAGCAGAAACTGAATTTACTGTACACATAAAAGAACCAACACAGCCTCTCATCTGATGAAAATGAATGCCAGATCAGCATATTATTTATAAGATATATTGTTATATTAGTTATTACTATATTGTTAATAAATTAACTATTTGACATACTGTCATTGTACTATTAGAATACGAAATTTATTTCTTGGGTGGTTAAGCAATGTCTATATGCAACTCAACTTATAAAAGACTTCCCAAAATCTTCTGAGAATTCTGTTAATAAATTAACTATAAAAATTTACAAATGATTTCAAAAAATCACATTATAATTAGTGTAGTAGGCTATGAAACCTATACTAAACAAAATCCAACATACAACTTTATATATATATATATATATATATATATATATATATGAGAATTCTGTTAATAAATTAACTATAAAAATTTACAAATGATTTCAAAAAATCACATTATAATTAGTGTAGTAGGCTATGAAACCTATACTAAACAAAATCCAACATACAACTTTATATATATATATATATATATATAATATGTATATGTATATGTATATATATATATATATATATATATATATATATATATATCTATATATATTTATATGTATATATATATATATATATATATATATATATATATATATATATATATACATAGTATATATACATATATATATATATATATGTATATATATATATATATATAGTAGTATGTTTATGGCGTTTCTACGCCACTTTTCCCATAAAAAAAAGCTACACAGGTGATTTTTTCTTCATATATCTTTCACATATAACTTTTTTTTGTTGCGGCAACGCTGTTGTAGTGGAGCACTTTATAGAAGATAAGGATATTTGGTTTTTTTTTTTATTTTGGGAGGTTGACTGGATGGTGAATACATGTATGTATGTATGTACTTAATAAAATACTTACAATAAAGAAGTTATGTTGTAGTGGAGCGCTTTATTATATTGTTTTGTATTTATCCACGCACGAACATTCTTATAATGACATGCATATGTATATATGAATGTACATACATTTTTACAGATAAATAATACCATTTTAATTTGGGCGCAGTGTTTGCTATATAGTTTGATATCGAAATGCTGGATACATGGGTGTAATTAAAATAATTACCCTTGACAACGAAATAAACAGATTTAAATTTTTATTAAAAAAAAATATAATATACATTTGTATAATATTAATTCAAAATATATACATGAATGAAATATACAAATTACAAATTTATAGTAATTTTAAACGTTAACTGATAAGAGCACATATACGATAGCTGTAGTTGTGAAGTTCAAACACATGGTTTTTTAACTGATAAGAACACGTTGTTTTTAAAGGACATTAAATATATTATTATAAATTTTTTATAATGCTACCATGAGTGGATTTACACTTGACAATGAAATAAACGAGTGTAATTGAAATATTTACCCTTGACAATGAAAGAAATATATTTGAATTTTAGTAAACAAACGTAATATCCGTTTATCTAATTTTTATTCAGAAATTTTATATTACAATATTTTATTATCTAATTAAAAATTATTTTATATTAATATTTAACTTTAGTTTTCTTTTTTTCTGGAGTTTCTTTGCTTGAGATATCTTTTTTTAAATTATTAAATTAAAAGCAAGATTCTCTATATTATCCATATGGTTTTTCTCACAATTTCTCGAGGTGAGAAAATATTTGTTCTCGCAAATCTGTCAGTTGTTCATCGAAATACGTTTTTAATGACATTTCCCTACGAGATATCATATCTTAAAGTGTCTTATTAATAATTTCAATTTTTTCATAAAGTTTCTTCTATGCTGTTTTAATAAAGTTGTTAAATTTTGTTGTAATTGACTAATTTCCGTTCCTAAGTAATGTTTATTAATAGCGTCTTTTTCTTGTGAAGAAATAGTATTAGTTTTAAAACATAGATATATACGCTTAGGAAAGTATAAAAATAAAATGTTTCGAAACAAACATAAAAATAATAAAAAAAACAAAATGATTATAAAAATGCTTTTATTTTGTACGTCGATATAGTTATTTTTATCCAAGAGAATTCCAACTAATTCTCTTTTTCCTTTTCCGATTTTAATAATATCGCTTGAGCTAATAACAAATTTATTAATAGGCATATTGTGTTTTGTTCGTTCTAATATCATTAATAATCTGAACCTAACAACAAACATATATATATATATATATATATATATATATATATATATATAACACTAGACTTTTCGTTTATTAAAAACAAAAGTTTTTTGTTGTTGTTTCATAGTTTTTATATTTTCGTATATAGCTTTAATCTTACAATATTTTTTTATTATCTAAACGGATTAAAACTAATTTAACATCTATGTTAATATTAAGGTAAATATTACCATCATCTTCATCCATAAATTCTTTACATAAATTTATATTAGATGATAATAAAAAAAAAGATTATTCGGTAATGTCCCCATGAGTAAGTGTCAATATTATTTGTAAATATAAATTTCTTAACATCTAAATAACTTAATGCTAGTTTACTTATATTTTTTATATATATTTGATGAACCTTAGGCTTAAATAACTTCATGATATAGCTTTTTCTATAGTAAACATTTTCTAAAATCAGTAATACTTAATCTAGCTGACACACTGTTCTTAACACCCTTAATTTTTTTTATTTCACTATCTACTTTATCTATTCTTATTGAATTCATTTTAGCTCGTAGACCAATATATTACTAAACAATTTTATCATTACATTCGACTTTCATCATACCTAAAACCTTTTTGTTTACCAAGGGAAACTTAAAGACATTGTGTTGAGGATTTGAAGATGTTTCCAAATGTAAACTTAATTCTTTTCGAATATCATCATATAGTTCATTTGTTTTAACATTGTATCCATATAATTCAAGTGAATATCCTCACGATATTTAAGTTTCATATAATCGTATGAAAGCTGTACATTTTCAATTTCGATAATACTAATACTGGAAACCCAATATAAATTGGTTTGTTGTAGAACGTTTTAACTCTACTCATTTTTATGGAAATAATTTCTTCATGAATTTTAAGGGAACTATGGAAATAAGGTTTAGATATGAGGGCTCTAGCCCCTAACCTCTACTCTCCCATTCACCAACTCATTTTACATCTTTTCTTTTGCCTACATTTTCCATAGTTTTACCATATACAGCATTGTTTAGAAGCTTGAAAAAGTTCTGTTCAAATGTATTTTTAGCTATTGTTAGCAAGAATGATATCCCATTATTTTTAAACTAACTATTTAACTAAATGTTAAAAGTTAACTGTTAAGGACACATGCGCGTTAGCTGTGGTTGTGAAATTCAAACACTTCTTTAAGGATATTAAATATATTCTTATCAGTTGTTTGGTTTCAACACAAAAAAATGTTTAGACACCGGATGTGGTTTTAAAAAGTGTTATTAGTTGTTTTTAATTCTAAATATTAAAAAATATAAATTCATACATAGATGTGATTTATACACCAGATGTTGATTCAAGGTCATTAAAAATATGATAATTTATACGTTAGCTATGGTTATGATATTCAAACACATTTTTTTAAGAGCATTAAATATATTCTAATCAGTTGTTTTGTTTTAACGCATAAAAAATTATTACACACCGAATGTGCTTTTAAAAAGTATTGTCAGTTTTTTTAATACTAAATATTAAAATATATAAATTCATACATTAGATGTGATTTGTGCCCTAAATTTTCATTCAAGATCATTAATATGTTATCAGATATTTTATCTCTACTGTTCTAGGAATGCATCTTCATCTATAAATATTTGTATAAATAGCGGTGTAGATAATTAAATTCTTCATTCTTATTATAAGATTTGTATAATAAATATCTATTCTTTAATCTATTCTTCAAAAATTAAACAAATACACAATGCAGAATACTTTAGAAATACTTTAGAAATACTGGATTGGGAGAAAAAAACATCAAGAAAACAATTTTATCTCTAAGAGATTTTCGTTTTAACGAATCAATGAGAATAGTAAGATGTGTTAAAAAGCTAACACTATATGGAGTAAGAGTTATGATGGATTTGGAAAATCAAATTATATTTTCACCTGAGAAATATAACTATATATTAGATGAAATGATCAACGATATATCGCTGCGAGAATATTATATAAGAAAAGTTCCAGGTGGATTCTATTATAAGCTTCTTTTTGAAATGAAACAAATAAATGAAAAAAATTGTAATAAAATAATATAAAAGATATATAATATTTCTTAAAATTATTACTTGTATTATAACAATGAATCAAGGGAGATTTATAGTAATAGATGTACAAGGACTTTACATTGATAATATATTATTTGGAAAAGAAATTAGCGTTTCTGGAGTTGATTAAAAAATCAAGATATTTTTCATCCATCCTCCTCTTAAATATTTAGAACTACCATGTAACGAAAAGATTACAAATAAATGGTTATATAACAATTTACATGGCATCTGCTGAAGTGATGGTAACTTTATATTAGATGAATTTAGAGAGTATATAACAACAACACTTAAAGATAAAGGAAATATCAATATTTACGTAAAAGGGTTTGAAAAAGCTAAATTGATAAAACAACAGACCGCGAAAGAAGAAATATGTATATGTGATATAGATGAAAATAGTTCTCCAAATATAAGAACTTAATTTAAAGGTAATGAAAATATAAATATCTGTATTATCATCATAAAAACAATTCATATCAAATGTGTGCTGCAAAAACTGTAATTTTATTGAGAATTTTTTTTTATTGAGAAATTTTTATTTATTTGAATATGAATAAAGAAGGAAAACATTAAAAACATTTAAAGTTTTAAACTATTTTTTTATTTGAGAAAAATTAGCTCAAATCCTCGCGCACTTAGTAACTAGAATAAAAAAAATTTTATAAAGCACACATATCTAATTCTGACGCAATATTTACGGACCGGACATAATAAATTATAAAAATTGTTTTTTTCCTTAAAATTGATAAGCGTTGTGGTGAAAAAAACAAGTTGAAATTAGAAGCACGCGCAATTCATATAATCAGTTGTTTGTTAATATATTTTCGTTTAAGACTATTTACGTAATCAACCTAAAAAACCTTTGTTATAGTAAACATGCTATGATTATCTAAAAATAATATTCCCAATATAAACCACATTTCTTCGCGTTCTTGAGAAAATAATAAAAGCATATTTCTAAAAAAAAATTAAAATTAAAACGAGTATTTTCATTTAATTTCTTATTGCAAATTATATATATTAAATAAAAATTTCATACATAAATGTCCGCAATTAATTGTATTAAATTTTTGTTTTTGTGTATAATTTTGAATGGGTGGCTTTAAGTAATTGATAATTTCAAGTGGCGGCTGTAAGTTTTCAAAAAAATCACAATATTCCTTGTCGTTGTGCTTTTTATAATATGCTACCCAATGAGTTCCAGGACATTTAAATTATCTAAATTAACAATACCACATTCCTCTGCTAATGGCTTTTTAGGCAAGCCATCCCGCATAAAAACACCTCTGAAATATTTGAGTTGACTGCAATATTTATATAAATCCAAGTCCGTTAGTGGTCAATTAGGCAGATTATTTAAGAGTTTCTTAGAGCTGGGTTGTAATAAAGACCATATCCAAAGTTGTATGGTTCAAGATATAAAACTTTTCCATTTTTAATACTATTAACAGCTTTAGCAATAGCTGCTCCGCCAGTAGCCAAACCTCCAAGTGTGGATAGTGCTGTTAAAGTTGGAATTAAAGAAAGAAATCCACCAATTTTAGGTATAGGTATAACTCTTGGTATACTAATATTAGCTCTGTTCTTCCTTTTAAAATTTTAATTAACGTTTTTTTTTTTTTTTAATTTTAATAGCATCACAGGTTTCTCAATTTCTAAAACTTTCTGTGTATTTTTTATGGTAGATGAAAACAGTTTTCGATCCCCTTTCCTTTTTTTTTTGTTTTTTTCAATTTGCGAGATTTATATCTCGTCATACCTAGTCCAAATTTTACTTTAGCTTTCATTGCATTCGTTACAAACTAAGAGTTTGCTCGTTCTTTTACATCGCCATCTTTAGATTTTACACGTTGCCAAGCCTTTTCGACTAGTATTTGATCAGCTTGATGCCTTTTAATAATATCTTTTGATTGTTAGTATGCAATATCATGTTCTTCGCAATCCTCATCCAAAAATTTATTTCTCTATCTCCTCTTTTCAATCGTTTCTCAAGCTTTGTACCAATACTGCAAAAGTGATATCCAGGTAAATGTAATTTACCTGTTAATTTATTTATTAAGTTGTTAACGAATCCTCTTCTAGTCTTATACTGATCTCGTTTATAGCCTTTACTATAATTTAAAACCATTTTTATTACAAGTGCGTCTGGTTTAAACAATTAATGAAAAATGATGCAATTTTCTATATATAATGTTGTTTTCTTTTCTACATAAATATACTACATTTCCATGTAAAAAGGAGTAATTTCGTGTTCGTTTCTTAAAAATGTTTTACTCTATAAAAGGGTAGTGTGTTTGATTCAAAAAATATCTCCCTCAATAATGGTGAAAGGCATTGCACTTTATGCCCCATACAAATCGACAGTATTGATAGTAGCCTGAAAAGTAATTGACTTTTGTTTATTAATATTGTTACCAGAAGAATTTGGAAAGAAATCGCCTAGAATTATTAAGTAAAAAGTTATATTTTAAAAGTTAATATCTTTACTGTTTTATATAACAACTATGAGAAAACATTACATTAAGTGATATTAAATCTTAGAGGATTTGGAGTTTTGAAATTGCGCTCAAAAAAGTCTTTATATAAAAAATCGTTAAGGCTTCGGGTCGATAAACTGGCAGTCTGGCAACCTTTATGAAAACAAGAAAATTTTTAACAATTCTAAACCGTTTAATTAAAGTTAAAAATATTAATACTGCCGCATAAATTATATGTGCAGAAATGGCAATTAGTTAATTGCTAGATTCATCCTCTTCTTCTGATGAGGATGATATTTTAAATTTGACATTTCTCCACAAATTGTGTTTTGTTCTAGTGAAATAACAAATTGCATTATTACAGGCTTGGCAAGATATCTTATGCATGCACCTTTTAACAAGGTGACATTTTTTGTGCAGAAAAGAAAACACCATAAGAGTTAATTTATATCATTAACATTTTAGTTATCAATCAATCAATATGCCATTAATTAAACAAGCAAAACAAATTGTTGTAAGAAAGGCAGATGAAACGCAAGAAAATAAACAAAAGATTGTACATAGTATATTTTTACCAAATTCAATACGAGCACTAATTGTAGAACATTCAAACTGTGGAAAAACTAATGTGATGATTAGTTTAATAATATTTACATTTATTCTAAATCATTATATCAACCAAAGTATATATATTTAAAGACATTAATTAATCCAATAAATGAGATAAAACTGTTCATGTTTTCGGAAATTGAAAAAGTTCTAAGTCCGACTGAAGCAAAACCAGATTCTATAATTAAATTCGATGATGTCATTTGTGAAAAAGAGAATACTATAAGGATTACTTTTGTATGGGCAGACTCAAGCATATTGATTGTTTTTATGTCAAACATATACATACATCTAATACGTGACAATGCAAATATAATTATAATATTTAAACAAGATGAAATGAACTTCAGGCATATATATAATGTTCATGCTATTGGTGATACTTCGTTTAAGGAGTTTACAAAGATTTGTGGGGATTATTGGAAAGATAAATATGGACTTGCAGTTGTAAGCAAGGATGATGCTAAAAATAAAGGAGAATGTAGAAAAAGTTTTGACGATACAGATATAAAGCAGATCGTAATCATATATAGCGCAGATCGTAAACAGATACAAACCAGGTCATAACCTAATATAAACCAGATACAGACCAGATATAAAGCAGGTTGCAACCAGATACAGATATTCACCCCTATCGTGAATAGCAAGTTGAATTTTTGCTCACGTGAAATTTGTATTCCACTCCCGCAATCAATTCTCAGTGAATGTAAAAAGAGAAAAAGCTGAAAACAACATAAAAAGTCAAACAAATTTGTACTTAAAAATATATGTAAATATCTTAAGAAATTTTAAAAATACATAATGTTCGGAATTGGAGCAGCTTTATTATTGCAAGAGAATGAAAGCAAGCAGCAGCGTATTGCCCGACGACGTTTACTGGACACATCTAATCCCCTGGAGTTACCAGATACATTGTAAGTAGCCAAATTCAATAAAAATTTATTTTTAAATTAATTTTCTGTAGATTTATCCAACATCACAGGTTAAACAAGCCTACGTTTTTATACGTTCTGGACAAGCTGAATAATTCTTTGCCTTCCACAAAAAAGTTATTTGGAATTCCTACAATTTTAAAACTTTGTGCCTGCTTAAGGTTTTTTGCAGAAGGAGGTTAACAAAAGGGTGTAGCTAGAGACTATGAAATAGGAATGGCACAGTCAACTTTTTCCGAGATTCTGTCAAGCGTATTGGATGCTCTTGAGGAAAATCTTTGTCGGCAGTGGATAACCTATCCGTCGGAAGCAGAAAATAAAAATACAACACAGAAATTTTACCAGAAGTTTGGGATGCATTGATGGGACACGCATCAATATTATAACACCAAAAGATAATAATCATCTTTACTACAACAGGAAAGGGAACCACAGCTTAAATGTTACACTTGTAAGTTATATTTTTGTAAATAAATACATTAATTTTTAGTTATGAATATAATTTCTTTAAAGATATGTGATAGTAAAATGAGCATGCGGTATGTTGATGCCACACATCCTGGAGCCTGTCACGACTCCTTTGTTTGGAATAGCAGTTCTTACAGAAGTGTAATGGAAAGAAATTATTTGCAAAGAGGACTGCGAGTATGGCTGTTAGGTGAGAAACAAATTATAAAAATAATATATGTGTTAATACTTATGTTGTAACAAATTTGTATAGGTGATGGCGGATACCCTTTACCACCTTGGTTGTTAACACCATATAAAACTCCAATGAACAAAAATTCAATGACGTTCATTCGAGGTGCAGGAATATAATAGAACGTACAAATGGAGTTCTAAAAGGTAGATAGAGGTGCTTGCTAGCGGCCAGCGAACTCCACTATGAGCCAAAAAAACCGGTTAAAATTATTAATGTCTATGTGGCATTGCACAACATCTGCATAGCGTATAAGTGTGAACACAGCAATGCAACAACTGATATGGAGCAAATTAATCTTTCCCATCTAGAAAGCGAAAATACAGTTGAACGCAATAGGTTTCTTGCTGCTGCTAATCGTATTCGCGATAACATAGCAAATTCAATAACGTGAAAATTGTTTTTTATATGATTAAAAAATTCAATTTTGTTTGACAAAAATATTTATTTATAATTAAAAAAAAAACAACAATTCATAGAAAAAACATAAATAAAAGTAATAATTATATTTTTTGAAATAAAATATCTTAAAGCTATATATAACATATATCACAAATTAATTCATTCTTATACATTTCATATGTAGGTACTTTGTATTCATTTAAAAACCAATATTCGGTTTAATACCAGCAACTATTTACTTGCGAGCGTTTTCTTTTAAGATTTGAAGTTTGATTTCCTCAATTTCTAATAGCCTTTTGTTCTTTTCTATCTTGTTTTCTACTTCTTTCAGCCGCAACTCTTCGCAAACTTTTCTTTGGATTTCAAATCGTTATTCTTTTCTAAAGAACGGTACACCCTTCGCATGATTGTCTCCTTTTCTTTGTTGTGTGTTTGAGTGGATGCAGCTATTTCCGCAATTTTCGTGTACATGTTCTCCTGCGTTTTCACCTCTTTGTAATTCAGATCTGCGGTACTTAATTTTTCATGCTGATCAGCCCTTTTGCGTTTAAGGAAACGTGATGTTTCTTCTGACAAATCTTCTGTTGTCGTTAAATTTTGTCTAGGTGGTGTTATCTGTTCCGGGAAGACGCTTTGGTTATCACTCACTATAATATTATCCTGACCATCTTTTTTCTGTAGATCACTCTGGTTTTCACTAGAGTAAGAACACTGTGGCAAACCAAAAATTAAGCTCTTGGTATGATTTGAACCACCTCATGTCCCTTTTATATTTTTTAAATTCGCTGCAGCTTTTGAGCGAACATACCGCTTTTGATCTGTCCACACCTAAAATGCAATACATAAAAACAGACGTAAAAAGTATTCAATTGATATACAAAGCAATATACTACCTTTTTCCATTCCGTAATGTTTTTGATGGGAGGGCCAGCACTATTAAGCTCATCTGTTAAGCACTTCCAAAAGTCTGCAACAACATCTTTCGAAAGCTTCACAAAGCCGCAGGCAATCGCTCTGTTGCTTTGCATTGTGTTCAGAATTATATCGGTTTGCGCCTTTTTAACAGATCTTGCCCTTAAATAAAATTTACAATTTATAATAAAATATAATAAAACTTTGATTTGTAATAAGAACTACTTACATTTTTTGTTCTGATCCCCACCAAAAACAAAGCGAATGAATTAAAGAGAAAAGTGAAAAAAACTCCAGGGAAAGAAATTATTCATGATAAGGGGAATTTTATGTTAGCGTGAAATCATTCACGAGGAACGTCTTCACGATTGCAAATTTAGGGAAAAGGGAAACATTTCGAGGGAAAAATTATTCACGATAGGGGTGATGATATTAAGCAGATTGTAATCAGGTACATAACAGATTAAAATTAATTACAAATTGTTAAAAGATATTGTTCAGACAAGAAAACTATTAAAGGATATATAAAAAAATTAAATTAAATGAAGTAGATAAAAATAATTTATTAGAAGATTCATTTAAACCCATAACTAAACCTTTTAATACGATAAGTGAAAAAATTGGTGATTATCAATCAAAAATTTTATTGAAAGATGAGTTGAAATCTATAAAAAAAAACGTCTAAACATAAGTTGAAAGAAGAAAAAAATTATGATGATGATGATCGATCAGATAATTATCATTCAGCATACAATCAACCTAATGAAGATAAAGAAGATACAACACTAACACCACTATCAGATGATAATAGTTTCGATGAAAGTTCTGATAATTATGATGATGCTGAAGACTATAATCAAGTTATTGAAAATGATAATATTAATAAATCTACACTTGAAAATAATACTAAATTGTTTCTAAATAATAATCATATAGATAAAGTTTATGGCTTGAACATAGACGAAAGAGGAAATTGGCGATATGCAAATAACGAAATAAAATTTAATGATGACAACTATTTTCGATTGGGATTATTTCAATTATTATTTCATTCGAAACCTTTACATTACACTGGAAAATGTTTAGAGAATTATAGAGAAATCTTAATGACTACAAATGTATATAAAAGTAATTTTCAAGCTGAAGCTCAAATAAAAGGTTCAAATTCATGTCAATATCAAGATGTAATTAAACTGTTAAATAATACGATATTAACAAAGGGAAGTGGACTCTTGTTAAAATCGGTTGTCAATAGTAAACCTAACTATATATATATATATATATATATATATATATATATATTGGGATAATCCAAAAGAATTATTTGACAGAATACGTTTACTTCTTTCTTCAGAGGATGCTTGTCATAATAATAATAAAAACGATATAATATATATAATTGAATAACTTAGAGAAGCTAATATAATTTAATAAATGAGTTTTAAATATGTTTATACTTAAGAATGATATACATATATATTTACATATATATATATATATATATATATATATACATATATATATATATATATATATATATATATATTTATATACATATATATATATATATATATATATATATATATATATATTTATATATTGATAAAAGAGAAATAGTGGATGAGCTACATAAACAAGCGAGAAAAACAATTTTTTTTGCAAACAGATAATGGTAAAGAGTTCTATAATAAGCAATTTCAACGAATAATGGAATCATATTCAATTAAACATTATTCAGCATATAGTATTTTGAAAGCATCAATAGTAGAACGATTTAATAGAACATCGAAAACCACGACGTGGAAAGAATTTAGCTATCAAGGATCGTATAAACGTATAATAATACATATCATACAACAATAAAAATTACGCCTAATGAAGTGAATTCATCTAATGAGAAATCTCTTTTAGATACGGTCTATAATAATTTAAAAATTTTCAAAGAAACCAAAGTTTAGAGTTGGTGATGATGTTCGAATAAGTAAATATAAACATGTATTTGAAAAAGGTTATATACCAAATTTTACTAAGAAATTTTCAAAGTTAAAACTATAAGAAATACAAATCCCAAAACATATGTTTTAGAAGATTATCAAAAACATGACATTAAAGGTGGTTTTTACGAATTTGAGCTGATGAAAACAAAATATCCGCAAAAAGTTTTAAAGAGAAAAGGAAGCATGATATATGTTAAATAGTTGGGCTTTTCATCAAAACACTAAAAGGCTAACGATATATCACTATAAAAGAAATGGTATTAATTTAAAACTGATTTATTCATTCATCGAACGTTAAGATGTCGTTAACATTAAACGGACATTCTTCATTACTTGTAGCAAACTATTTTCTCCCACTGTGTTGGATAAGAATTATGTTTGTGGATTAATAAGCTTTGATACCTATAACAGAATACCAAATGTTGATGTTGAAAACAATTTATTTCATATTGGTGATTATATAATAGAGATCCCTGTGGGATCTTATGAGTTTTCTGATGTAGTTGATTTAATTAAAGATAAATATCATGATTTGTATAATGAAGGTAATCTTTATATTAATGAAAACCTTATACGTTTGTAACATCTATAAAAAAGAACAATAGACAACAATTGGAAAATTTTTCATATAAAACAATTGATATAACAAATATTAATACAGTAATCATTGAATGTAATATTGTGAATGTATCATATATAAATGACGTGTCAGCACATACTATTCATCAGTTTTCCCTTGAAGTTAGACCAGGATATAAAATAACAGAAAGATCGGCTTATCCAATATATTTACCTGTTAGTTTGAGAGAAGTTTTAAGAGTTGTCGATCAGGGCGGAAACTTAATAAATTTTGGTGGAGAAAAAATATCTATTAGATTACATTTGGAACCTATTAAATAATGATTACATTAAACAAAAATAGTTTGGATTTACCAATCACTATCATCATTTGCAACACAAGACACATCAAGGAGAATTTTTTCTGGTAAACGAAAGTTGTATAATAAAAAGGTGTTATATCTAACAAGCAAACATCAACGAAACACCTTAAATAAAACTAATAGAAAATTAATCAATAGATTTTTTTAAGTTTTTAGGTTATTCAATATTAATATATATATTTATTTCGATATTTCGCTAGCCTTCAGTTAGCTTCTTCAGGAAATTATTTTATATAAAAAATCAGATACAATACTAATAGAAAATTTTTACGAAATTTAGGATTTCAACTTAAACATGAAAATCAATAGTTTAATTAATATATTAGACAAACCACAATTTGATAATTCAATTATTAAAAGCGATTATCACAGCTATAATTCATACTTACAATCTTTCAAAAATAATGATGGAATCCGCATATCAATACAAAACCAATATATATATATATATATATATATATATATATATATATACGTTTTACCAAGTGAAAGTATGCTTTGTATTGAAGGTTATGTAACAAAATAAGACTCAACAATCTCTGCAAGTATACAACTACTGAACAATTGTATGGCTCACCTCTTCGATATGAACTAAATGGAATTGAAATTGATCGCACATGACATTTAAGAACTGCATCA
>OY776276.1:61620053-61625053 GCA_963675445.1 Linnaemya vulpina | reverse complement strand
CCTTGAGTAAAAAATATCTTCAAAAGGTCGCACTATATCAAATTGTGTAATCTGTATAATCGGTATATACATATAAGTGTTTTTTCTCCATTTGCAATCAAAAATTTTACAATCATAAATATTCTCACAAATTAAGTTAAATAAAAAGAAAAGAAAGTTAATACTCAGTATATATATGTATAAAAAAAGTTTACTCGTTGCAATTATCACTGCTTCTTGTATTTCAGACTTTTAACAAAACAAGTAATAGTTATATTGAATGATACTCCAGTCCAGATTAAGAAGTAAAAAAAAGTTTATACACAAATTAATGAAAAACAATTCATAAGAATTGGTGAATAAAAAAAATCAAGTTCTTGCTCATTCAATTAATTTCATTTCAACTCTCAAATAGTTTATAAAAGTCTTTTGATAAGATGAGAGGTTTGAAACTTTTCAAAACTGTGGTTGAAGTCTACGGATGATTTTGTAAAAAATGCCAATGAAATGCATATAGAATTTAACCACCCAACAAATATATTTCATATTATAATAATTCAATGGCAATACTATATCAAATAGTGAATATACATATTAACGAAGTAAATTCCAAAATAGTGTTCTTAATAATAACGGCAATTGTTCTAGTTTTCATCACAAATGCTTGTGGTACAGAATACATTTTTTTCAACACGAATTCAAACCCTTAAAACTATATCAAATTCAAAGAACGTTTCGGACTCTAACAGTATGGCTAAAGTTTCTGATATCTTAAGTACGTGCAAGTTATGTTAAAAAAATAAACACATTATTAGAATGTGTTCGAAATTTCTAAAAATGGATGATAATGAAACATATGCTTGTATTAAGAGCTTGAATTTATGTATTAAGAGCCTATCAGGTACACATACAGTAAAATATTGCAAGAACACTTTTGCTTTACATGCACCAAGATAATTCGAGTTATAGCCTAAAAAATGCGAACATATTTTCAATAACAGATTCTCCCTACATACAGTTCATAAACGTTTATCAAACTAAAAAGAATTCCGATGAGTTCTAAATGACACCATCAACATCGAAGGGTAAAATTCAATCCTGCTTTGCTACGAACTCTTAAGCTATTCTCCTAGGAACTGCTATAGTCCAAATTAATCACTTGGATGTCTTTGATTAATTATGTGCGAGCATTGATTAATTCGGGTTCACAAGGGACACTTATTCCACAAAAGCTGTTCAACGTAGTCAAATTAACATTCAAATACACTAATGTTGAGATCTCAATTCTCAATGATGTAACTTCAGCTAAATAAAAAATATTTTGCATATTTTCCAGTAGATTGCGTTTTTGTTCAAACATAGAATTGGATGCACTAGTTGTGCCGAGGCTCCCCGGTCTTCTTCCATCATGTTCATTTGATAACTCTGGTTTCTCATGTTTTCCACATATTCAACTAGCACATCCAAAATTCAATTAAAGTTCCCGCATCGATCTTTTAATTGGGGCTGACATATTCAATAAAATACTGCTGGATAAAGTTAAACTTAATGTGTGTGGATCATTAGTTGTAAAATCTTTGGATGGATAGTTACAATCAACATATCAAAAAAAAAAAAACCGTAGTCAAATCATTGAAAGACATTCCAACAGATCGAACTCCTTCCTCATTTGATAATGTTATTCGTTGAATTTACTTCTAGAGATAATCAGGAAGACACACAGTATCTATTGCTTTCAAGAACTCGTTTTATGATATAACAACTTCTCTAAATCAATGTATTTGCTCAATCAAAGCCAAGTGCATTTTCCAAATTTTCGGAAAATAAAATTCGTTTAAGACTCCTATCTGAAGAAAAAATTCGTTTCAATTATAGAAGAGTACATAGATACTTCTCAAGGCATTTTACTTGTCACATCATGCTATCGTTAAACCTAAAGGAATAATCACACAGCACGCGTCTTTTCAATGCATCGTGTTCTTCATCTACAGGGGATTCTTGAAATGATTTTGATTTTGGATCCAGTGTTACAAAGAATCTGACGATTCTCTTACTTAATGCGCTAATCACATTCGGATTGAATTGCGGTCCATGCCTTGCCATTATGGAGTTTAAAGCTTTCATTAGGTGGTCCCTTGTTGAAGTGGCTGTCTTAAATTCCTACACTCCAGCTATTAATGTCATCAACGTACATTGCAAGGGCTTAACTGCAGTAAAGTAAAAAATATCTCTATACCTAAGTTAGAACTATGTGCGGCCACTTTGCTAGCGGATTTGGCCCATTTGGTTATTCTATTCGAATTGCAGATTGCAAAATTTACAAATGGACTAATTCAACCATTGTACTTGCTTGGCTTCATTTAGAAAGTTTTTGTCGTAAATCGCATCTTAAGGATAGTGGTAGGATCGGAAAACCTGTAACACGTAGATACTAAGTCCAACCCAGCTGACGTAGCTAGTCGTGAACTATACCCTCAAGAATTAGTCTAGAATAGTTTATGGTGGCAAGGCCAAAGTTGGCTACGTACTTCTTATATTGATTGGCCTATAAAGCATAAAATTCATAAAATTAATTTAGAACAGAAACCTTCTTTAAGCCATTTTGCATATTACTCAAACTATAAGAAACTTCTAATTCGATTTTCAAGCTTCAACAGAGCAATTCGTGTCATATGTTAAATTTTTTCACTGTACCAGGCAAAATTTTATCCATTATAATTATATCCTTCAGTCGAGCTCTGTCCGAATGAAGTTGAAAATGTAAAAAATTGTCCCATTGTTCTAGCTGAAACGAGACGTATAAAGTTTTGTAACAAAAAAAAATCCAAAATCTTCCGCCATTCTTAATTTAAATTATTTTCTTAATTCCTCTCACTCCAGGGCATTTCCTTACTAGTTCCATTAAAATTTTCGATTAAAGCGCAACCTGAATCTATAATGAATCTATAGCAACGTAAAGGGTGTTTTTTATAGAGTGATACAAGTTTAAATCATAATAAAACATAGTAATATATATTTGATATTTATTGGATAGAAAATTTTATAACATTAATGTTTAAATATGATTTCGGTCATGTGGCCGCCACGGCTGGCGCTTACAAGGCGCAATCTGGAACACCAATTTTCACAAACATTAACCATCATCGTTTTTGAGGACATATGGGCCAATGACTCCGCCAGCCCATAAAGCGCACGCGTTGCTATAAGCTATAAGCTGTTAAATATGTGGTCAAATAAAGCAGTGATGCTAACTCAAAGTTGTATCACTCTATAAAAGACACCCTCTATTAATGTACTCTATCAACAATTTTGTCAGCGATGGAAAAACAAGTGTTTGTCCGAGCTTCACAAAAGAAATAAACGGAAAAGTTCTGAGCAAAATAACCTAATAAACCCAAAAATAATAATAAATGTTCTATTGGTATATATATATATATTTTTTTTTATTATGCGTTTTGCCTTTTCTGACCATAACCAATTTTATAAGAGCCTGCTAAATAACAATATTAAGGCTTGTAATACTTTACGTGGGCTACCAATAAAACAAAGTGTGATCTCCAACAATATATTAAAGATATTAGATTGCGGAAATGAATACTTAGCGCCGCAATAATCACAATAATAATACAACAATAAATTGCATTGATAGCAAGATATTTTATATATAATGTTGATAACATTTAATATATAGTATATGCAGCGAAACTATTTATTTTGTCATAAAAGATATTTAAATTTGTATAAAAATAAATATATTGAAAAGTTTGTCAGAAGTGCCTTTATGTGAAAACAACAGCAACAAAACAATTTATAAAAAAAACTTTCAATTTACATACCCTTTGTTTAGATATATCCACATAGCGTAAACCAAAATAATCCTTTTCTTTAATACTCAATTGATTACAAATGGAGTCCATGAGATAACTGCCTCCATGAAAGGGCTGAAAATAAGCAAAAGTGGTGTGAAAGAATTAACCTCTATAACCGAAAAATATTTAACACAGATAATCAAATAAATAATTATTTAAAATTCTCCTAAGCTTAATGAGTGGTTCAATTAACGAGTTTAAATACACACGGTTAGGTATTATTTATGTTCTTAATTGTCCGTTATTTATAATATGCAAGAAATTAAAAAACGAAATTTCTATGTATATCACCTTTCCGAAATAAAATGAACATAATAATGAATTACATACATATATTTCATAATATATTATGCAGTCATTGTAATTTAAGATATATTAAGGTGCCAATCGGTAGTGGTATATATATATATATATATATATATATATATATACATATATAATATATATATATATATATATATATATATATATAATATATATATATATATATATATATATATATATAAATATATATATATATATATATATATATATATACATATATATACATATTTAAATATATATATATATATATATATATATACATATATATATATATATATATATATATATATATATATATATACATATATATATATATATATATGTATATATATATATATATATATATATATATATATATACATATATATATATATATATATATATATATATATATACATATATATATATATATATATATATATATATATATATACATATATATATATATATATATATATATATATATATATCTATATATTAATTTTATTTTAGTGCCGATACATTATATATAAAGATAAAATATATATATATATATATATATATATATATATATTATAATATTAATCAAGCTTCTGGTCGTTTTTTATCAAATTATATTTGGTCTAATTTTTATTCCATATTTCGTTAACAGCTTGTTAACATCTTCAGGAAATAAAAATTATAAATTTTTTTTTTATAGACAAATGGTTTTGAAAAATGACATAAAAAACTATTTACAATAATTTTTTTTTCAAATTCAATACCACATAAAATATTTTTTCAACATTAACAATTTATAGTAAAACAAACTTTTTCAACATTAACAAATTATAACGAACATTTTTTAAC